>SNQN01001344.1:1416-32356 GCA_008642245.1 Bassia scoparia
TCTCCATAATAGCCCAATTCCGCGCGATCCAAGGCTCGTGCTACATCCGTAAAGCTCCGTAGTGATCCCAATCAGCCCAAAATCGATCCAAAAGCATTGAAAAGATCCTGAAACTAATCAAAACACTAAACACACCAGATTAGTAGCAACAAGGCCTTTAGGAGGCCAAAATCATCTATAATGACATGAGAATGAGGGGGAAAATCATATAATAAAACAATACATCACACACCATAAAATTTGGTGTGGCATGTTGCATATAAAAGTTTATGTTTTTTTATACATTCATTCATTTTAAATTTCATTTCCATTTAAACAATATAAATGGTCCGACTTTCTCTTAGGTAAATGGGAGACTAGGGACCCACCAAAACGAGCTTTCCAAGACGATGTGGCCAAGAAACGATCAAGACGTTCCTGAAGGTTATGATCCCCTGGTTGATTATTGCTCCAAGTGTATTCATGGCCAACATAGCCTAAGTCCTCCAAACCGCATTTGTCCACGCCCCTTCCCTAAACAAATCAGCTTCGTCAAATCTAAAATTCGAGCCATCTTTCTTCTAATGAGCATACAACATTAGGTTGAAGTCACCACCACATAACCATGGTAAAGAATTTTCGTCCTTTAATTGTTCGAGCAAGGCTACTGTCTTCCACTTATTTTGACCATCCGGATGTCCATAAATGTCCGTAAAGCGCCACTTATTAGTAGCTTCACTGTCCACCACCACATCAATGTCTTTCCTCTAGAAAATAGCAACACCACCACTTCGACTTCTCCCTTCCCCTTCACAGCTCACTGCCACATAACTATCAAAACATATTCGTTGCTTGACCCTCTCCAATTCCCATGTTTTAGATTTTGTTTCAGAAAGAAATAAAATTTGAGGAGTTTCAAGAGTTATAATGCGATGCAACACATTAATGGCATGGGGACTCCCTAAACCCCTAATATTCCAAGCAAGGATCTTCATAAGCCACCGAGGGCATTGTGGTTGCCCGCACCGAGGATCTTCATACATTTGCGTACTGTTATGTCCCACCTGCTGTCCCCCATCTACTCGTGCTCCAGAATTCATGCCATCCACGCTTCCCCTCTTTGAAAAACGCCCTTCGATAATCATTTGCTCCTCCCTATCCTCATTACTGGCCATCAAAGCACTCTGCTCACCTGTACCTGCTTGTTTGTGTCCACAGCTCGTGTTTGATAATGAGATATCTCGCGGTTTAACCCCATATTCTCATGCATTTTAGGACATCAAAAGTTAAATTCGTGCGAACCTTGCCTGCCTTCAACCTTCCCTTAAACTCCTGACATTTCTTGAATTCTTCCTCTCGTCTAGGATCATTTTGGCGTAGTCGAGTAGGAGATGCTTTAAGTCAGGTACCATATGGTAATTCTGTCAATGGCATACCATCTTCAAAGGCTGAACATTGAGGATAAGCATGGCCTAGGCAGCCACATAAGTGACAAAAGTCCATTAGCCTCTCGTAAGTGAATTTCACAACCTTCGTTCCCCCTCGGCGTTGCAATTCGAGTCCATCGTTTTAGAGGCTTATGGATATTAATATTAACACGAAACCTCATATATTTACTCCATCCAATCGGATCAGCTTCATCGAAATCCACAAAAGTGCCCATAGAAGCAGCCAAAGACTTTGCCATCGAAACCATACGCTTATTCAGAGGAACATCCTCCGCTTTGACCCAAAAATGTAGGGTTTCAAACTTAATCTCCGAGGGTTGCACTCCATCTTCAATATTTTTGAGCAACAAGGGAGAACTACGAAAGAACCATGGTCCACCCTCAACCACTTTTGTTTTATCAAGCATCGAAAAGAATTGAAATATGAACAAATTTTGTTCGATTTCCCTAACAACCATCCTCTTTCCAAGCCTCCAGGCAATTTTTAAAGAATTTTGCATGGCATCAAGACTAAAAGGATTTTGGATCAAAAGCTTACCGATCTAGCACAACTGTATTTGTTGTTGAACTACATCATCCTCCTCTCCGTCCACGCAGTCAATAATTGCATCCTCTTCCTCGATCATCCCAAGGTCCTTGAATCTGTTCTCCAAGTTTTCCATCTCACCAAAACACCAGGCCAATACCAGAACCAAACCACAGTAAAAGAAATGTGGGGAAAAAGCACACAAACAAAGAGAAATACCAAGAAATCCTTACTCCAGTATGTGAAGAAGGTAAAGGAGACTCTACGAAGACAACCCTAAAGCATAGAAAACCCTAGGTGCCTCGAGAGGATTTTTTTATTAGTTAGTGTTACTCAAATTGTTGAGGTTGGAATCAATTAATAGACAAATTAAAATATTTACAAAAAGAAGAAAAAAGCATGACCCGGGGCAACGCCCGGGCCAAAAATACTAGTTTAAAGTTAAAAGGGAAGATGAAAAATTATGACATGACTTGAGTGAAAAAAAAGTATTTTTTAAAAAAAAAAATAAAATAAGAAACATGTAAGGAGTAAAGGACATTTGTCAAATGTTTGAAAATGTGTAGTGACACATGGCATATGATGAAGTATAAATCAATAGCTAGTATTTATAAATCGCTATTGTATACTTTCCCTTGAAACATTGTCCGCATATTATCAAACATTGTCTACACAAGTTTTTAGAGTTTTACGAGATTCCCAACACATGGGTCCCTTTGTTGCCCCTTCTTTTGAATGTAGGTTCTCGATATAGGGGTGATTCAAAGAGGAAGAAGAAACGTCTATTTTGCTTTGAGGAGTACTGACTGCGGGAGGAAGAATGTGGGGAACTTATTCAATCGGAGTGGACTCATGGGCAACATCTGATCTCTACTTTAAACAATATGGCAGGATGTCTCCAACAATGGGGTAGGAACAAGTTTGGCAATATTTCCAAGGAACTTAGGGGATGTCGACAAAAAATGGAGGTATTAATGCAGATGGACCAAACGGAGGATGTTATTCAACAGATGCGGGAGTTAGATAATCGAATGGATGAACTGGAGGAAAGGGAGGAAACATACTAGAGGCAAAGCAGTAGGCAGGATTGGTTACAAGGGGGAGACCGGGATACGAGCTTTTTTCATGCAAAGGCTGTGCAAAGACAAGAAAGAAATGGGATATGGGAAGTTAAAAGGTGCTGATGGTAATGTCATTGATGATGAAGCTGAAATAAGTGAGCTTTTTGTGGCTTTCTTCGATGATTTGTTTTCTTCAGGCAATGAGGTTGAGGTTGGAGAGGTCATTGATAAGGTGACAGCAAGGGTAGATGACACGATGAGAGAAATGCTGTTAGTCCCTTACACGGGGGAGGAAGTCAGGGAGGTTCTATTCCAAATGCATCCTTCAAAAGCTCCGGGCCCGGACGATATGTCAGCTATGTTTTTTCAAAAATTTTGGAATGTGGTGGGTGCAGATGTGATTAAGATGGCTTTGGGTGTCTTGAATGATAATGAGGATATTTCCTCATACAATCACACTTTCATAACTCTTATCCCGAAGCTTAAAAATTGTGAGGGTCCAAAAGATTATCGTCCAATCAGCATGTGTAATGTCTTGTACAAAGTGGTGACTAAAGTGCTTGCAAATAGATTAAAAGTAGTCCTCCCTAGTCTGATTAGTGAGAATCAAAGTGGCTTTGTACCGGGGAGACTTATTACTGACAATGTTTTGGTTGCCCATGAATGTTTTCACTATCTTAGAAAGAAGAAGACAGGTGCAAAGGGGGAAGTGGCTCTAAAACTTGACATGAGCAAGGCGTACGATAGGGTGGAATGGTTTTTCTTGCGGAGTATGATGCTTCGGATGAACTTCCCATCCACTTTTGTTGAATTGGTTATGAGATGTGTCTCCTCGGCCACATTTGCTTTGTTGATTAATGGTCAACCTACAAGAACTTTCAAGTCGAGTCGGGGATTACGACAAGGTGATCCTCTCTCCTCTTTTCTGTTTGTTTTGTGTGCAGAAGGCCTTTCAGCCTTACTCAAAGATGCAGAGAATAGGAAAATCATTCATGGGGTGAAGATAGGTCGTAGGGTTGCCCCCATCACTCACCTTCTTTTTGCAGATGACATTCTCCTTTTTGTCAGGGCAACAACAGAAGAAGTGGAGAGTGTGTTGGATATCCTTTCAATTTATGAAGCTGCTTTGGGACACAAATTGAATGTGGAAAAATCAATTGTATCTTTTAGCCGAAATGTGGGGTTAGATAAGAAAGAGATGCTTCTCTAGAAGTTGAATTTTAAGGCAGTTGATGAGTACGACAAATATCTTGGGCTACCTACTTATGTTGGGGAGGTTTTTCAAAACATTCAGGATCGAATCCGGAAAAAGCTAAAGGGTTGGAAGGAGAAAATTTTATCTCAAGCTGGGAGGGAAGTGTTAATTAAAGTTGTGGCTCAGGCCATCCCTATTTACACAATGCAATGTTTTAAGCTTCCTATGAGTATCATTAAACACCTTGAAAGTATGTGTTGAAGCTTTTTTTGGAGTCAAAAGCAAGAGGAGAGGAGAATTTCATGGGTCTATCTCTTGGGATAATTTATGTAGACCTAAACAACAAGGTGGTATGGGATTTCGAGACTTGAAGAAATTTAATATGGCTATGGTTGCAAAACAAGGGTGGCGCTTATTGACTTCTCCGAATTCCTTAGTGGCTCGAGTTATGAAAATGAAATATTTTCCAACATGTTCTTTCTTGGAGGCAAAGGCTACTTCGAATATGAGCTTTACATGGAGGTCTATTTTGCAAGCCAAGTCAGTTATTAAGCTTGGTTGTAGGAAAATAATTGGCGATGGTTGGACAACAAACATCTGGAAGGAATCTTGGGTTCCAGGAATAGGCGGTGATGGTTTATTGCAAGGCCATGTGAATGGTGCTGATTGTTACACACTGGTTGGGGAACTGATTGAAGATGGCAGTTAGAATAGCATGCGTTTGCAGGAAATGTTCTCTGGTTGGGAAATTGAACGCATCACAGAAATTCTGCTCCCTGAACATAGCTGTCCAGACAAGTGGAGTTGGACTTTCTCAAAAAATGGAGCTTTTACGGTTCGGAGTGCATATTATGTTACTCTTCGGGATAAATTAAATAACCATGTCTCGACATCAGATGCCAGTGAGAAGAAAATATGGAAGAAACTGTGGCAAGTTGATATCCCTCCCAAGGTGAAACATTTTGTGTGACGAGCAATGAAAAATGTGGTTCCTGTGAATGTGAACTTAATTAGGAGAGGGGTACAAGTCGACCCAATTTGTTCGAGATGTGGTGAATGTGAGGAGGATGCAACCCACCTATTCTATAATTGCAGGGAAGCTAGGAACTTATGGTACTTGGCTCCAATTCGGTTGGATTTTGCACAATACTCTTTTGACAACTATAGGAGTGCTTTATTTTATGTCTGATGGGAAGCCGAATGGATGGTGGGAGATGTTTTGGTTAATTTCTTGGAATATTTGGCTAGCTCGAAATGAATGGTGCTTTCGAAAATTGTCCAAACCTCTAGGGTGGAGAATGGATAGAATTATGCAGGTTATGGAAGAATTCTCGAAATCGAAACATGCTCTGAGACTGACGAATGCAGAGGATAGACAACTCCAGAGCACTTGGACAACTCCTCCARCTGGGTTTGCGAAGCTTAATACGGATGTGGCAGTGGGTGGAGGCATGTTTGGATGTGGGGCTATATTGCGAGATATDGTGGGTGATGTTTTAATGGTCATTTGTAACACTATGCGAGGAGATGGGAATGCRCTTCTGGGAGAGGCCATCACGGTTCGAAAAGCTATTCGAACTTCGTTGGAGGCTGGGTTCAAGCGGTTGATTGTGGAGATTGATAACCTCTCTCTTTCTCATACTTTGAAGCAGAGAAGGCATGAAGCTATGGAGCTGGGACTGATTTACAAAGACATTTACATTTTATGTAATTTATGTGAAGGCATTTCTTTTACTTTCATTAGGAGAATAGGAAATAAAGCGGCTCATGCTTTGGCTAAGATGAGTCTCGATATCACTGATTTTAGAGTTTGGTTGGAGGAAGCTCCTCCGACGATTATGGATTGTATTCGTAATGATTTAATCACTTAATAAATTTCCTATTTCTCGTCTATTAATTGATTCCATTTGGGTTTATTCATGCGATGTATAAAAACCAATGTAATGAAATAATAATTGACAAAATAGTCATGAAAGCCCTGAATTTTCATACAATAAAGAAAACATGGATTATAGTACTCCGCACTCTATTTTGAAGGAATTTTTAAAAGTTAACACAACAAAAGTATGAAATTTAATACTTATTATAAAAAAGGAAAATATTTTAATTTAATTCGGTTTACGTTATTTATGTTATCAAATGTTGCACTACTTTAATCGAAGGAATTGAACAAAAAAATATATGTTATACTTCGTCCAATTTTTTACACCCATATCATTTTCTTTTTTAGAAATTGCTATCTACTTGCACCATTACACAAAATTGAAATGTGATTTCAACTTAAATATACTTTATTTTCCCCTATGAATATTATTCTTTGATTGCATATTTTTGTGTATCTCTTCAATGGTGCATTAATAAATAAAAAACAAAGGACATATTCAATTGTATATTTTGACAATGAAGATTATAAATTATAAATTATAAATTATAAATTTAAAAGTTGGTTGAGCTTCTAAGGGTGTTATTTGATAGAAAAGTGTTGGATATTAATATAATCCCATTTTGTTCATGCCTAAAAAAAGATACAACAATTTCTCATAATTCGTATTATTAAATGTTTAAACAATAAAAGTAATGTTCTACAAGGATTAGTAGTTAAAGTCTAAATTTTTGTTAAAAGTGATGTACTTTACACACAAATAAATCAAAGCTCTGACAATTAAACAATATGCTTTAAAAGAGTGATATTAAGACAATAACAAAAGATGGTTGAGTTGGTAAGTATGTATTTGTTCGCAAGAAATGTGTTGAGTTCGAATGTTCTTACAAACAATTTTTTAATTGAATAATTAAAGCGGAATCCTACATGGCACTATTGCATACGTGGCACAAATCCAGCGAAAGCTCATGCAAGTGTGGCAGCTTMCATGGCGCACCCACATTGCTCCGCACTCCTTTTAATATATTTGTATAGATTTTTTCAAATTGTAATCAATTAATTTATTTGTAATCATATACGGTACTTTTTATTCTTCTAAAAAAATTATTGTACAATCTTATTTCATACAATTAAAAAATGTATTCCATATCAATGAATTACAATTTTCAATTACAAATAAATATTATCATTCTTTAGCATAACCCATGCATGCAAGTTAGTAGTAATAAAAGTGTAACTGGGTGGTTGAATTACACCATTAGAATTTAGAACTTCAAATTGAAACTTTTATGTTTGACATAACATTCAACTTCTTACTTATGGAGTCTTTTGAACCTATTCTCTCTACAAGATAGAGTTACATTGTAAGTTTTACTCCGTACTATTTTTTTTCCCTACACAATAGTTGGGAATTGTGGACTGAGGGTGGCTACCTTATGGATAGAGCTGACAAATGGATAGTGTCGTGTCAAAAATCCTTGACCCTAACCCTACCCATTTAATTTTAGGTCGTGTTCGTGTCAACCCATTTAACTTTTTGTGTCGAAAATATCAAACCTAACCCGCTTTTTTTCAGGTCGTTTTCATGTTGTGTTTTCGTGTCACATTATTTTTTGCTTATTTTTTCTTCTATTTTTTTTTTTTAATTTGGGCATTAGGTTTTAGCCTAAGTAATATTTTTTAATTTTTTTTTTAAGTTTCGCGTCGAGAATTTCAACCCGACCCATTTAATTTTAGGTCGTGTTTGTGTCACCCCATTTAAATTTTCGTATCGAAAATCTCAAACCTAACCCGCTTTTTTCAGGTCGTGTTAGTTTTTGCCAGCCTTACTTATGGGTTGTTGAGGGTGTGCTAAGGTGGTTGTGGTGTGGATTCGGCTACAATGGTTGTGGTTAACTAGGGTTCACTTAAATTGTGTGGGTGGATGTCTCGGTGACCAAGCTTGACATCACACTCGGTGTGGTCATCTGGTGGCAGGGGTGGGGCTCACTGAGTGGTGGTGGTTGATTTGGTGGACGGTCGATTATAGTGGGCTTGAGGATGATGGAGATGGAGATGGAGATGGAGATGGGCCTGATAGGCTGATTGCTGTGGGTGGTTGTCTTGCGGAAACACTTGTGGAAATAGTCTGTAGGGAAATAGCCATATTACCCAATCAAACATCAGCCAAGGACATCCTGGGAATTCATTCCCTTTCTGCCACCCCCAACCAAACAGCTAGATAAATACAACAAATACATCATTATTGAGAGTTTTGTGATCAACATATATACAGTATATGTTTACAAATCTTGTAGGGGGTTGTTCTAACTTGACCAAACGTCTCGAGTTTGAGCCTTAGGGAGCCTCCTGGCTCCTGCAAATGTGTATTTTATTCTAATAGGAATACAAAATGAAGTATACTTAGACACCAAATAATATCACACTAATAAGTAATACCAGCTAACTTTGGTGAAGCCTAGCTTTCTTACTACAATGAGAGATATATCTGACCTTTTTGAGCTCCACATTACTTTAGTTAATCACTCTTCAGGTCTCCCTCACACACTATAAATCTATAATCTTGCTTTGAAAGTCAGCAATTGCTCCAACTGACCAATCAAGACAGAAGAAGGGAGATGATATTTGAATTATCACATGACACACCTAACAAGCTTTACTTGAAGCAGTGCATATATAAAACTTCCTGAGTATTGCACAAATATCCCCCAGATAACTTCCTGAGTATTTCCCAAACATCCCTCAGATTTCTTACTTAGGTTCATAATATGGGGTCTAAACTATGCGAAAAGTTGCTCCAAAAGAATTATCTTAAAGCAAGAAATTCACAATGCCAGAGTAAATATTCAGTTGTTCAAGCGCAACTGAAGTTTACACTATACGCTACACTTGCTGTTCTAATGCTATCCTATCATGCAGGTAATGATCTGAACTCCTATTCTTTTATCAATCTGATGCTGGTTTATGGGGGGAACAACGGGAGGATTATTTTCACCGAAGTAAAAGGGTATTTTCTGTTCTTCTTCCCTACCTGCTGAATCTTGTAATATGCTTTCTTGTTTATCTTTCCTCTATAATAGCAGAGGCATATGATCCATTAGACCCAAACGGGAACATAACAATCAAATGGGATATTATGTCTTGGACTCCTGATGGTTATGTGGTAAGTATGAAATTCAAATCTCTTTCACCATAAAGAAAGCTTTTCAAATTCAAGAGGCTATAGGGGTGGATCAATTAGGCTTTAAGCCTTAAGGCAGGCAGCTGCATCGCCTTTCTAATTGAACTGTGAATTCAGATATWTCTAGAATATAAGAAAAAAGAATGCCAAAAGTAAAGTTAGAAGAAAATAAATCACCTTGATGTTAATACGAATCCCCATCTTAATACTTTGGCAGGCAGCCGTCACAATAAACAACTTTCAACTGTACCGGCACATAATGACTCCTGGGTGGACACTAGGCTGGATGTGGGCAAAGAAAGAAGTAATATGGACTATGAACGGAGCACAAACCACAGAACAAGGGGACTGCTCCAAGTTTAAGGGCAATGTACCTCACTGCTGCAAGAAGACCCCTACAGTTGTTGACATGCTTCCTGGGGTACCCTATAACCAGCAGTTTACCAATTGTTGCAAGGGTGGAGTTGTTGCAGCTTGGGGACAGGACCCTTCTGCTGCAGTCTCAGCCTTCCAGGTCAGTGTTGGCCTGGCTGGCACGTCAAATAAGACGGTGAAGTTGCCTCAGAACTTCACCTTACTTGGACCAGGACCTGGGTACACTTGTGGCCCAGCTAAAGTTGTGCCTTCCACAGTTTATTTTACCCCTGACCACCGAAGAAAAACTCAGGCACTAAGTAAGTACTGTATCATGTCCAAATTTCACTCCATCTTTACAAAATTGAATTTACTGATACTGATTCTCCCCACACCCTACCCAAGCGATCTGACATCTACTTGTATTAAAATGAAGAGATTATGGCTTGAATCAATTAAAATAACYACTCGTCATAGCCATGGATTCAATCATCGCCACTGAACCCAAATTCAACAAATCAATACTCACAGATAATTTTACATTCTCAATCAGGAGCCACATTTGCATGCTTACGAATTGTTATACGTTTGCAGTTAGAGGCTTTAAGCTACCTGAACCAACAAGAACACATTCAACCAAAACCATTTGAAGTAACTCTATGATATTACCATACTGACCATAATGATGTCAACTTGCAGTGACATGGAATGTAACATGCACATACTCACAGTTTCTGGCTTCAAAGAACCCGTCATGTTGTGTATCCTTGTCATCTTTCTACAATGAAACAATCGTTCCTTGTCCCTCTTGTTCTTGTGGTTGCCACAGCAAAGGCAACTGTATCAGGTACATTACCAACATCATCCTCTGTAGCACATAGAATAYATCTAGCCAAATCAGTAACCATACTCTCATTTTGCTGAACCACCAAAATGTAGGAGCGACTCAAAGAAATTACACTCAGCAGGAATAAACACTCCACGGAAGGATAATGAACCTCTCTTACAATGCACACATCATATGTGCCCTATTCGAGTTCACTGGCATGTCAAGCTCAACTACAAGGATTACTGGCGAGCCAAGATATCTGTTACTAATTTTAATTATCGCTTGAACTATACTCAGTGGACACTGGTAGTTCAGCATCCCAACCTCAACAATGTCACACAAGTTTTCAGCTTTGACTACAARCCTCTTGTACCTTACAAATCAGTCAGTAAGTGTCAAAATGCCTTTATGTCAGTTACGAAGTTCAAAGCAAATTATGGTATCAATATCATTAACACAATGAAATCTCTTATATTCTCTTTTAATGCAGATGATACTGGGATGTTCTATGGCATGAAGTTATACAATGATCTACTCATGGAAGCTGGACCCGACGGAAATGTCCAGTCTGAAGTACTTCTACGGAAAGACACAAATACATTCACCTTAAAACAAGGATGGGCATTTCCTAGAAAAGTATATTTCAATGGAGATGAATGCAAACTTCCACCACCAGATGCATATCCTTCTCTTCCAAATTCTGCCAGTTTGGCTTCAGTAGCCTACTTATTGGCTGTCGTTACTCAGGCATTCATGTTTCTTCTTTAGGTTAAAAAAAAATTTTAAAAAATTCCATATGATACAAAATGTCAATATCTCAAATTGTATATCCAAATCCTGAGATTTCAGAAAAACAAGAACCACCAACATGTTGCTACATTTCAGCCTTGATTGAGAAGGTTATACATTTGAAATGTTCTTTCTTAAACTTTTTGGGTTCAGATTTGAATATCAGTCRGATTGCTGTATTTCTAAAATATGAAGTCTGTCAATCTTATCAAATCTTAAATGCAACAATACATATACAACAAGCAACTCTATTTAACACTTGCATTACGACGGCCAGAGTTTTTACAAATTACAACGCAAAAAGACGTATCTCAATAAATAATCTAACAAGAAATAAATAAAATAAATAGTATGATACGTATAAAAAGCCTATACCTAAACAAAATGGTATCAGATTCAGTTTCTCAACACTTCAGTGGACAACGGACACTTTTCTAGAAGCAAAGTATAGCGCACCTGAACAAAGGCAAGGTGTTTTCACCTCAASCAGCAATGAGACCAACTAATTAGGGTTAGCAAAGGTGAAAGATGCACCACAGWCGCAGTTCAAGAGAATTCTGAAAGTGACATTTACTTCACTAAGCATATGAATGTAAGAAAACCAGGGCAGCCAATATAGTCATAACAGGTTGTAGTAGTGAGAGAACATGTCTTGARCTAGCATTTGGCAGCCAAGGGTAGGCTTCAGGAGGCGGCATCACACAATTATCACCATTAAAGTACACCCGCCTTGGAAAAGCAAAACCTTTCTCAAAACTAAAACTCGTTTTGTCCTTCTGAAATAGCAACTCTGATTGCACATTTCCAAAAGGCCCAGCTTGATTGAGAAAATCATTATAGAACTTAAGTCCATATAGCAAGGCAGTATCATCTGCAAAAACATCAAATTACCCCAGCAGAGAATTATTAGAAACCCAATAAATAAATCAAAATTWGGCTGGTAATCTCATCTAATAAGATCAAATAGTCAATACTTACTCAAACCATCATATGGGGTCAATCCTTTGTAATTGAAACTGAATGATTCAGTGAGATTATTAAAGTTGGGGTGCTGCACAACCAGATTCCATTGCGAGTAGTTCATTCGGTAATTGAAGTTAGTAAGAGTGACCTTTGCACGCCAATAATCCTTGTAATTGACCTTGACATGCCAATGGATACGGACTGGACACATGTGATTGGTACACTGGATTAGAGGTGTATTACTAGCTTTTGGTCCGCCTGCTGATATAGCTGAAGCTAGATATGGATTGTCTGGCCTGAAATTGATTTTATCACCTCTTTGTCAGAAAAAAAGCGCATACATGAGAGGCTTTCAAAAATAAAAACCCCTTGGATAAGAGGACTTACTGGACACAGCTTCCTGGTTGGGTTATATTGTTCTGACATCCACAAGAGCAAGTTGGGCAAGGCACTATAGTGTCATTGTAAAATGAGGAGAGAGAAACACAGCAAGTAGGAGTCTTCTGAGACAAGAACTGAGAGTATGTGCAAGTTACGTTCCAAGTCACTGTGAGGAGAAAATGTAGTTATTATTAGCTTGACTTTTAAAATCATTTCAAAATTCTAAGAAAATCATTTCTTTTAAAATCATTTCACCATTAGTAAGATATACTATCTCTTAGCAGGTCATTAATCCAGCATTKGAATGGAGGTTTGTGATCAATAAACAATAAGCCCAATAACCAGCTGCATGAATCAGCTMAAAGCCAAACAAGCAATTGCAGTTTAAGGAAAACAATGTTTCTTACCCTAGAGAATGTACACTACAATATAATTTTTAAAGTGATAATAATTTTTTATGCTTAGGTTTGGAAGATGAATCGAGATACCAACATCCCAAATGCCTGAAGTTTTAGAGAAGGCCACTTACTCAAAGCTTGAGTGGTTCTCCGCTTATCAGCTGTCTTGTACTGGGTTGATTTCACAACCTTTGCTGGCCCRCAAGTATATCCAGGCCCTGGTGCTTTTAATGTGAAGTTCCTTGGCAGTTTCACAGTCTTATTAGATGTTCCTGCTTGGCCTACACTAACTTGAAAAGCGGCAACAGCATTTTCCATATCCTGGCCCCATGCAGTCAATACCCCTCCGCGACAGCAGTTAGCTATTTGCTGGTTGTAAGGTGTCCCAGGAAGCAAATCTACCACTGTTGGATCCTTCTTACAGCAATGGGGAATGTTCCCTTTAAATTTTGAACAATCTCCTTGTTCGGTAGTTTGTGCTCCCACCATGCTCCATATTACATCTTTTTTYGCCCATGTCCAACCTAGTGTCCAGCCTGGGGCTTGAATGTGACGGTACTGCTGGAAGTTAAACATAGTGACAACAGCCTGCCAACACCACACAAAAGAATAKAATCAGACGAAAGGAAGAAGAGGGGCACAGAAGTTTCTCACTAGAATTTTATGACCAAAATGAACAAATGTAGTGTTTGCATAATTTGATAACTTAACACAGATGATTGATCAAGTCAGAGAAGCTCTAYAAGTTTTCGTATTTTACTATCTCATTCAAATGGGTCGGTAACACATGAAAAAGGATTATGCTACTGGATTTGAGAATGCAATTTTTAAAGTGGCTGATAAGTGATTACAGAACAAATTGATATCCACGAGAATGACAGGCATTTATACTGGCTTGAAATACAACCGTCCATAACGACTTTTCAGAAAAGGAAAAGCAAGCCAACACAACTGTCTAGTATGAGGAAGAAGGTTTTTACAGAGAGCTACAGCATTCTTGATACTCAATATCCTGGATTGTATTGCAGCTTTAATGTAGTACAATTGGCGCATTGATTATTGCAGCTTTAATGTTTCATGCTAATTGGTTCATTATCACAGAGCTCTTCCGAAATTGGCTTGGTTCCAAGATTTGGAGATCTTTGTTAACTCATCATTTAACAGGACAAGCAAGACTTTTTGGTTGGCATCAATCCATGTAAACTATGAATTAAACTTTTTCTAAATTTGATAGTGCATGCTTGCATCACAGATTAGCAGTTGATATTGGAAATTCTGAACTAATATGTCATTACTATAATAGGAGGAGCGAATTTCCCCGACATCCTAACATAGTATATGTGACTATCATCAGGGGTCCAATTGATAATTTGTAAAAGACACAAAGAAAAATGATATGGACAAAGATATTGGTGAAGTAACACTACAACATATCCATCAGGGGTCCAATTGATAACACCCATTTGATAGTAATATTTCCAAGAGGATCAAGTGCACATATGCTTCTGCAGACAATTCAGCAAGCATACAAGAGTGATATTAGATCTCAGCTATTCAAGACATTAACAACTTCAATAAACATTCATTAATGAATCCAAACAAACAGACAAAGAAACACCACATATTCTTTATTCAAAACAAAGAAATACATAATTAAGTCATTTCAGCAAAATCAAAACAAATTTCATTTCAATCTTAATTCATGCATTAGAATAACAACTGATCCGTTACTGAGTTATGGTTAACACATTCGCTCACATCCCACAAATCACAACACCCAGAAGCTAAAAAACTTTCTAAATTGAGTAAGTTAACTAATACTATCATCAGCAACTCAACTAATCAAATCAATTGTGCAGAAAAAATGGGATCTTTTCTTTTTTCCCTCAAACACTTTTAGCAAGCAGAAACAATGATGAACAAATTTTGCACCAAAATGATTGCAATATGATTCAACAAAGAAGAAAAGGATGAAGTGGGTAGTTACCAGTTGATGTGAAAAAGGAGCAAGAAAGCAGAAAAGCAATGAAAATGGCGAAGTTGCCAACTTTAGCAATGGATCTGCTACTGCAGGAAGATGAAAAAGACTCCATTTTTACTAGAACCCACTTCACTACAAGATCTGTAAGTGAAGGGGGGATGGCAGGAAGATGAAGAAAGCAAGCAAGCAGAAGAAGTGGGGTTATTGAAAGAATGGAGTTTGAGCGAAGTAGCTGCTGAATTTGATGAGCTTTAAACAGCAAATGATTGACTGAGACTGTCGGTGTGTGTAAAATTATCAAGGGGTCTTGGCTGTAATCTTGTAAATCAGATCCAAATAATCACAATTTGTGTCATTTTCATGTGTTTACTTTTCTAATTTTTCTAACATGCTGCTAATTTTAAATTGCCTATTAGCACCCACCTTCTATCACATGAGATTTTTGATGATTTTTTAAAACATTATTGGTTTTCAATTCTAAAACTTGTACTCCGTAATAGAGAATGATTAGCCTCATACAGTCACATATTTATACTTACACGGGATAATCTTTTAAATATGATTAAAAAATCACATATTATCATTTCTCGAGCTCCAATAATGTCGTAAGTCATTCCATAATAYTTACGGAGTACAAGTATATTACTAGCATTCTATGCATACTTTACAAACCTTTACTTAAAATCTTTTTCCTTAAGTGACACTCATATTTTAATTTCATCTTAAAGACTTTAATTACTTGTAGTTTTGAAACTTAGATTCTCGGTCAATTTATATAATTCTTGTTAATTAAATTATTGTCAATAATTATTCATTTTATGACCCATTACTTAACATCTTAAAATTTTTAACTTTAGACAAAGTATTACTCCCTCCGTTCCAGTTTATTTTTTACTTTTCCTTTTATTCTTTATATTTCCTATTTTATACTTTACTTTTTTACCTATTAATGTTATTTTCACTCCTAATCATATTACCCCTTATTTATTTTCTCTTTATTCTCGATTTTCCACCCACGCTTATCTCTTCCCCTCATTTTTAATTCACTTTGATTTTACTACGGAGTACACATTATCAAACAAATTAAAAGAATAATACAACTTCCAAGTAATACAAACATATTTTATCCAAATATTAATTTCTCTTAATAGACGTGCAATTTTAAAGATAAATCGGAATGGAGGGAGTAGTATTGAGGTCCAATGTTAGGTTACCTCGGATGAGACACTTCAATGATAGAGATTTCTCTTACCATCCTTTCTACTTTTAAAATCTCTAGCTCAAAAACTTAGGGTGAGTTGAATAATTTTTGGTTTTTTTAAACTATACTCCTAAAGTAGTCGAGTTTCTAAGGTGTACCCATGTCTTTTCAAATTTCTAAACTATRCCCCTCAATTGTTTAACAATACTTAAATATACCCTAATTAAAGTCAATTGAGAGCTTGAATTCGTGACTTGGATTTTGGCTATTAGGGTTTGTGGTGGCTACAGTTTATTTTTCATACCATTTCCTTACTTTATATCATCTTTTTATTAAATTTATAATTAACTTTAGATGAGGTGTAACTCCCATGGAGGGTGCAATTTATTAATGGTAGTGAGTTGAGGGGTGTAACTTAAACATTTGAAAAAACATGAGTACACCTTAGAAACTTGATTACCTTGGGGACATAAATTAGAAAAAACCATACATTTTCTGATGAACTATAACCGAAACATGGCTCGAGGCAAGACTAGTATCCATTTGGCCTCAAGCTACCTGACTCAAGGTGGTTATGACCATGTTTGACATACTTGAGCCATCTAACCCATAACCGAATTGAATTTGAAACGGAACGAACTTGCATTGGCCTTTTCGTGAATTGGTCTGATCGATGACTGACCTTGTAGTCTCAAGCCTAATGAATTTGAAATCGACTTGCCTACGGTGAATACATGTCGAGAGAACACGTTTGTGTATGCACTGATCGACCAGTTTGTCACCCTAACCCCGGTAAGGACTCAACATTGAATAGCGATACTGGCTTGGGGCTATTGAGTTGGGACTTGGGACTTGGGACTTGGGACCTGCCGACATGAATCTAGTTTGACCTCAATCTTTGTAACTACGCATCCCCACTAGTTCACCAGTACACTAACTAAAATTGGCGGCAGTATTACCAACGTTTTTGTTCTGCTCTCAAAACTTTTGTTTTCAACATCATTTTACAATTACATTACCATTCAATTACTACAAACCCAAATTTTCCAGAACACTGCTTCTGTACTATAGTTTTTTTGAAACAATAAAAAAGTTGGGATTTTTTCCCCCAATTGATCAAGGGTTGTAAGATTATACTATAGACTTAATGATGGGAATTGAAGGAAATTTTGAGCAAATACTTCATGAAGGCAAGCTTTATCGCGATGTTAATGCATTAATTGTTGCTCATCTTCGCGACAATAATCTCAATCAGGTATAACCTCTTACTGTTCGTATCCCTAATTTATACCTTAAAATTTGATGATGCTATTCGAATATTCATTGAATTGGGTTTGTTTCTAAGTAATTTTAGAATGATTTTGTACTGATGATTACATGGGTGAATTGCATTTATGAAGCTATTGTTGCATTGTACTTATTTGATACAAAAGGGTTGATCTGAATAATCTTGTTTAGTGTGTACTTGAATACTGCATGTTTATAAACAATAAATCGGGTTTGTTTTTAAGATTGATGTTATTTCAATGATCAATAAATCTGTTTATGTTCAGTTTGATCATGTTATTTTCCCAACACAGGCAGCCAGTGCTGTTGCTTCTGCCACTATGACTCCATTGAATGTCGAAGCGCCTCCAAATCGACTTCTTGATCTAGTCTCTAAGGTTTGTTTCTTAAAATGGAAGGAATAATGTGTATGCAATGGTTATTCTTGTGTATTGTAATTTTTAGGAGCAATATCCTGTAGTTTTGGTCTTAAATGTTAACAGGGTCTTGCAGTGGAGAAAGGTGAGCCAATAAAAGGGGTTTCCTCATCCACATTGTTTGATTCCGGTTCTTCTGTACCCGCAGCTTATGGGTCAATCCCAAGTTCCTATGAACACTGCCATTGATTTCAGGTTAGCTGCTCTATTTTACAGCATGAAATTCAAGCTTAAAATGAATAATGAATCATAAGGTTCTACTAACACTATTATTTGTCGGTTAATATTGCTTTTCGCAAACCAGTGCCGCACAGATGTGAAAGGGTCATCTAAGATTTTACAGGAGCATGAAAACAGGCATGTTTCAGAACATAAGGTAACCATGCTCTTTTTTCTTTTTTCTTTTTTTTTCATGAATTAGGGAGAGATGTTATAGGAACCATGACGTTCCAATTTGAACTTCCTGGTAATGTTTCAGAACATCGCGAGATGTGCAAGGTTAGTCCTGATGGAAGAATGTAGCCACAGGCAGTGCAGATACATCCATTAAACTCTTTGAGGTGTTTTCTTCTATCAAGAATGGATCCGTATCTTTATCATGTGTGCAAAATCCTTATTGTGCGTATGTTAATGTAACTTATCACTCACAGGTTGCAAAAATAAAGCAAATGATCTACCAAGAGGTTAGAGATGGGGCCTGTTCGGCCAGTCATTCGGACATTCATATGATCATATCACAGTGAGAGCTTTTTTCTTTTTAAAATTAACAGTATTGTCAAGAGTTATTCTCTATCCCGTCTTGCTGTTTGAAGTGTTATTTTTCCCATAGGACTTTAATTCATAGGATTTATTGCCCTAGTTAAATACCTAGGAATTTTCATACTACCAATCATGTTTGGCTGACAATATGGAAACTTTGGAAGACCCGGAATTTTTCATTGACCAAGGGAGGACTTGGTAATTTGTTTTTTTCGTTCTTTGTGGAGTCTGAAATTCCCATGAATTATCATTCTCAACATCCCGAAATCGAAATTGATGGAAATATTGCAATTCCTGTTGGAATTTAAGGAATCAAACAATATCTAGAGTTATATGATCATTTGTCATTAGGGAATACAGAAAATTATCTGTGATAACCACTTGCACTAACATTGGACTATTTCCGAAATGACCTTACCTTTTCACCTTTTTCCAATTGACCCTGACTCTTAAACACCATATTTTGGGATTATTGAACGGAGGAGTGACGGATGCTATTAATCACCGTTAAGGGTAAATTTTGGCACAATGTGACATGGTCAATTAATCTTCTTCTTCAAGCTTGCTCTTCTCTTTCTCTCTCTAACTGGTGTTGCTACTTGTAACCACGTTCTAAATATCAACACCAACAACATACGGTGAACTGCATGGTGTGATGATAGTACGGCAGAAATATAATGAGATTAATGCTAATATTTATGAACTAAATGAGAGCAATAATAAGAACTAATGATGCAGAATTACACACACTAAGATAGTTGTAACTTTCGAGACTTGAGGTCAAACTCTCGAATGAGTTTCATTCCAAAATCGTATTCGTATTCAACATGTTATCTCTTTCTCTACTTAACATTATTTACCTAAAAACCCTAGTAAAATTAGAGAACTTCTCATAGTTTATACTTAATTTATTGTGAATTTCCATAAAATACCCTTGTCCTACTACATTGATTCATTACACAACACTCTGTTAATCACAACAATTCATCCACCTTGAAAAGGCGAGGGTCATTTTGGAAAAAGTCGAATACTACAAGTTTATCTTAGATAATTTCCCTCGTCTTTATAACCCCCCTGAAATAATTTAATTTTTTGACTTTTATTTGATTACTTGTTAGACTTTGATAATCGAATTGAGAACACAAATTTATACTTCCTTCGTTTGTCGCCACACTTCTCTCGCCATGGACTTTTAACACTTTTTTTTAAAAAAAAAAAAGTTTGGGGGATTAAATGGGTAGAAGGGTAAATAATTTAGTGTTATGGGGTCAAAAATTAAATAAATTAAGAAGAGAAAGGATATGAGGACCATTTTTAGCAAGGGTAGTATTGTAAATTCAACACTAAAAACTTACTAAAGGGAAGGGGGAAGAARTAGAAGTGTAACAAGCATTATGAAATATCCRTATTAGRAAATTGTAGTTAGCTTTCTAAAWCAGAAGAAGTAGTTGTATTTTAATTCTCATGAGTTATGTTAGGCCTATAGGGTGTATAAAACTTTCTTATTTTGCACCTGTCTTTTCCTCTTGATCTATTAAATAACATGTCTCTAACTTCTAAGTACGCCTTGAGGATGATATGTATGAGATATTAGTTTAGTTTAGTTTACTTTTAGGCATCTTGTTTACTCAGGGATGAAACGAGCACATTAGWTGCGTATATCTTACTTATACCTATTCTCACTTGCAGCCAATAAATGATCTGGATTTTCATCCACAAAATACTATATTGATTTCTGGCGCCAAAGACCATACAATAAAGTAAGGGACTGATAAATATGTTCTCTATATGTGGCAGCATGTCCAAATTAATTTTTCCTTATCTTTTTTTAGTAGCTTGAATAAATTTGTCTAGAATAAGTTAACCTTTTGGCCATCTTCTTGAACTGAATCAACTTTTGGATTAACTAAGAATAACCTAACTTTGTATTGGTATCCTCTTATAATGAGTTCAAGTGACCGGTGATCAATGACCAATGACCTGATGAACTAGTCAATATATATTTTGTCCTATTTTTCCCCATTATTTGTCATTTTTACCGACATCACCCTAACACTAATTAAACAAAAAAAAAAAAAAAACTGCCAATTTTCTCCCTCTCACCTACTCTTCACCATTTCCATATCCCACGACCACCAATTTTCAAATTTTCACAATGGTGATGARCAAACATGGAGGATAGAGAAGGGGAAGGGGAGTAAATCAGATCAGCGAAGAAGGGGGTTGAGAGTTTTTGTTTTTAAATTTTATTTTTAAATTCATATGATTAGATAATAAAATGAAGTACTCCKTAATTTTTTGAAAGTCAAACTAAACAAAACAAGGCACATGGACTAGTTACCTACAATAGCAGGTTGTTTACCTGTTATACTTGTTAAAGGCGGATATCACTACAAACTTAGCTTATTCTTAGACTTCTTAGTTAATCGAAAACTTGGCTTAATTCAAGAAGACGGCTTAAAGGTTAACTTATTCTAGACAATTTTTCCTTTTTTTTCTTTTGTTAGTATGGGCACTGAGAACTTTTAATGCTTTTATGTTTCATCCATGACATGTTTCTTCTTTCAATAATATTTTTCAGGTTTTTTGATTTTTCTAAAGCAACTGCAAAAAGAGCTTTTAGAGTCATTCAGGTTTGGTTTGCACCGTGATCTTAGGCTAATCGTTTCACAAAAWAAAAGAAAAATAAATAAATCCAAGAGCCTCAAAGCTGACAGGTTTGAAAGTTGAAAATTTGCAGGATACTCACAATGTGCGGTCAGTTTCATTTCATCCTTCTGGGGATTATCTTTTGGCTGGTAAGGTTTGGTAACTTTCCTTTTTTTWWAAAATAAATAAATATTATGTGAATTTTTTCTGTATTACTAACTGTAAACTCCAATGCTATTGCACTTTACCTGTAATGGCTGTAAAATGGCTGTTTGTGTGCAACATATGGAATTCATTTGAATCCTCTGCGGCCTTGTACAGTTGTACTGTCCTACTTTGTGTCAGGGATAAAGTAGTTCTGCTACTCTATCATATACATACAAGTATATTTATTATGCTCTATAGTGTCTGTCTCTTATACACATCTAGATGTGTATAAGAGACAGCACAATGTGCGGTCAGTTTCATTTCATCCTTCTGGGGATTATCTTTTGGCTGGTAAGGTTTGGTAACTTTCCTTTTTTTTAAAAATAAATAAATATTATGTGAATTTTTTCTGTATTACTAACTGTAAACTCCAATGCTATTGCACTTTACCTGTAATGGCTGTAAAATGGCTGTTTGTGTGCAACATATGGAATTCATTTGAATCCTCTGCGGCCTTGTACAGTTGTACTGTCCTACTTTGTGTCAGGGATAAAGTAGTTCTGCTAATCTAACAGATACATACAAGTATATTTATTATGCTCTATAGTGTTTATGCTTGTATTTAGGCTATGTTTGGATAGAAAAGGAGGAGAGAAAGGAAGGGGAGGGACTGAGGGAGAAAGGAGGAAGGGGAGGAAAGAGAAAGGGAGGAGAAAAGTGAGTTCCATTTTCCATCCAAATCTCTCCAAATTTGAAGGGYATTAGGCTTATTAAAGAGTGAAGGAAAATGTATCCTTCCCTCCTTCTACCCTTCCTTCCCTCAAATCTTTTTCCAAACAAGAGAAAATGTCCCCCTTCCTTTCCCTTCCCCTCCTTTCCTTCCATTTCTTGCTATCCAAACATAGGGTTAGGGAATATCTTGAGGAGCTTCAAACAATTTGCTGATGCCCCCTTATAAATACTGCAGTGATGAGCAACTTTAGTACTTAAGACAATTGTTTTAAAAAAAAAAAAATTAAAGAAGGAATTTTCATGGGGTGCCTTTGACAGGATGAATGTTGTGGAGAAGGATAACCCTCAGTAACACATGTATCATTATCATGTGATGCACGACCATTTTCTTCTAAACCTGAACTATGCAATAGGGACAAGGGTTAATCTTCCCTCTATGATTTTTCTTCATTTATGATGGGTTTTGCCTACCATGAGCCAGGAGAATATAACCCACGTGTTCATTCTTGTGTTCCTTGAGAGTTGAGACACTTGACTACCATAGTACAGGGGAGGGTGGGACGCTTATGATCATCCCGCGTATGTTTTTGATGAGCACTTCATCAAGCAAACTTAGATTGTCGCCTTCTTGAGTGCGAAAAGCATGAGCACCTTCACTATGAGTGTCTTGCTCCTGAGAATCAGGGTGAGCCTTCATGCTTATAGGTTTGCTAGTTTGGGGGAGTCCTTATGCATATAGATGGTTCCTTTTGTTTCTCTTAAGTAGTTTAAGTTGGTGGTCATTAGTCTTTGGCCGTTTGTTTGGTTACTTGTTGCTCACAATTTAAAATTCAAATTTCTTCCCTTTAAAATGAGAAACTACTTSTATACAACTTTGTCATGGGAGAGATTTGTGGTAAGATGGTTGTTGTTTCGAGTACTTGAAATTTACGGTGGTTTTATAATTCCTTTTCTAGTTTCTTATTCTTATTTTCCTTTTTAGTTTTTCCCCTTTTTATGGCTTGTATCTTTCCTTGAGGGGTCCTTCTTACTCTATCAAGCKATTTTATGATTACAATGCTTGGGATCAACAAACCTAGAGCTAAGTGACATGAWGCTTCAAACTTGCATACATAAAGATTAATTATCTTCGACAATGCTTGAAATCACCAAACCTGGGACTAACTTTACAAGAAGACAAGGAGTAGTTGAAAGCTAAGCAAAAATGTCTCAAAAAGGACAAGGTCATGTTCACAAGGTATGGGAGTATATATACACCCCACACAAAGTTAACGCAAGTGACCTAAAATGTAATTGTGTTTAAAACTTTAAAAACGGACCACTTGTACGGCTAAAGGTCATCGTGACCGCGGAAGAGCAAAACAGGGAGGCTGGAAAAGGAGGGCTATGGGCGCGACTTGGAGCTTCTGAGTAAGGTTGTTCATGAGCTGAGACCAAATACTAATAGGAATGGCTCAAGCTTGTGAGTTTAAGCTTGTGGCTTGTCGAGCCTTGGATATCAAGCTTAGCTCGAGCTTGGTTTGGCTCGAGTTTCAAATCAGGCTCATTAAAAACTCATTTATAAAATTAGGCTCATGCTTTATTGTGTTTTTTTTTTTTTTGGTTTGATGCTTTTTAATTGATTAACTTTAATTACTGGTACAAATATATATAATATTTTATTTAAATATATAATTCAAGCCGCTTGTGAGCTTAGCATGACTCGTGTATCATCTCGTTTATTTTTGAGCCAAACCCTAGTGAGCTTAGCTTTGACCTAGCCGAGCTCGAGTAGTTTACTATCAGGATGAGCTCATTAACAGCCTGCTCATGGGTGAAGGTCCGCTAGCTTGTTAGAAGGGATTGCGGACGTGGGCCATGGTCGGGTGGTTCAGTCTCGGTGAGCCATGACTTTATGGCCAATCGTTTCAAAGCTATTGTGACAAATTTTCATCTACAATTGGAATCACCTCAATTTGTTGAGTAGAAAAAGATACCATGACTTTGGTCRAGTTGTATTGTTTCCATCATGCTAGCAATAAGCTGATGGCAATAGTTGTCTCTGCTTGTATGTGTTATTGTCTTTATCAAAAGATGGATATAACAGAACCAAATGATTAAATATTAGGCTTGCCTTTCACTGACTGCAGCTGAATGGCTAGAATGAATTATATATGCTTCAGTACATGTCTTGGAAATATTCTACTAGATTAAACAATTTCAAGAGCAGAATTAACAAGTTTAGGTATTTCTAATTTGTCAACATGCAGAACCAATTCAAATCTCCATGACTTTTTTTTTTTTTGGATAATTACTGACATTTGACACCACCTGCAGAAGGTTGGAGTACCTATGTCAATTTCCCYTGCACATGCTGAATTGGCTGCTTGCCTTATATCAATTTCTTGCAGGGACCGATCATCCTATTCCACATTTGTATGATATCAACACTTTCAAGTGTTACTTGACAGCTAATGCTGATGATATTGCTGGCAACGCAGCTATAAATCAGGTATGATTRTGAGCTCATCCCTCCTCATTTGCTTGCAAGTTTGGTGTGCAATAATGTGATATTAGGAGATAATATATTAACTTTGGTCATTTTTCCAACCATATTTGATGATGCAGGTTAGGTATTCTTCATCTGGAGGCATGTATGTCACAGCATCCAAAGATGGAGCTGTTCGAATATGGGATGGAGTTAGTGCCAAGTGTGTGCGCCTCCTCAATGGTGCACATGGAGGTGAGGCCACAAGTGCAAGTTTCACCAAGGATCATAGGTATATATGTTGGAACAATTTTGTGCTTAGATGTTTGTTATTTTTAGGCAAAGTTGCAAATAACCTTCCTTAAGTTCCTCTTGTTTGCCAATAATCCGCATTAAGTTGATTTATTGTATTAAACCATCCTAAGTTGCATATCATATAGATTTCACCCCCTAAATCAAACACCGTTAGTATGCTGTTAGTATTTAATGTTATATGGGGCCCACCTAATCTTAGTCATCATCTTCTTAGCCTCATCAACCWTACCAATCAAACAAAACCCTTTGACAATTGGCTGAAAASCTTGGCTAAACCYCTTTAACAATTGGCTGAAAACATTTGGCTGAAAACCTTGGCTAATATATGATAACATTTGGCTGAAAAYCTTGGCTAAACATCTCATCGAAGCACAAGATCCCCACCTACATCTCACACTTCTTGCAATACCCATAAATCAACATCGAATATGTGTGATCAAATCCAGCAAACAAACTTGTTATGAGACTCCAAAAACTAGGTTGCAATAGTAAAAAGACGGCGCGAAAGAAGAAGATCAAGCATGGTAACGTAACATGAAAAATTGTGGAAGTGATTGGTGGGATTAGGAGAAGGGGTCGAAGCCCAATAGAAGAAGACAAGTGCATTATAAGGGTTTAGAGTTTAGACTACAAAAACTAGGTTGCAATAGTAAAAAGACGATGCTGAAGAAGAAGATCAARCATGGCAGCGTAACATGAGAAATTGTGGAAGTAATTGGTGGGATTAGGAGAAGGCATTGAAGCCCAATTGAAGAAGACGAGTGCATGATAAGGGTTTAGGTTTCTATATGGAGGATAGGTGGGCCCCATATAACGTTAATTACTAATGGCTTTTTATTTAGGGGGTGAAAACTGTGCAAGGTGCAACTTAGGAGGGTTTAATAGGATAAATCAACTCAGTGCAGGCTATTGTCAAACAAGAGGAACTAAAGGAGGRTTATTTGCTATTTGCCTTATTTTTATCCAACTAATCTACCCTTGCGGTTGAGGTAATGACTAATGACTTTGATCATGCCTAGCTCCTGTAATGCTATGGCTAATGGGCCCTGTGACAAGTCCTGGGATCAGAGTCCACAGAACTGTCTATCGGTTACCAGACTTTCTTGATGATCCAAAAATCATTCTTGCGTATAAAAGGATTTTAATGTMTAATAGGGCAAAGAAAGGCACTCTAGTTGTAAACTTGTAATGTTTTGCACCAACTTTATATGATTATATCTTAAACAACCTTCCACTYTTTCCAGGTTTATTCTCTCTTGCGGCAAGGATTCCACTGTAAAACTCTGGGAGGTTGGCACTGGAAGATTGGTAAAACAGTATGTGGGAGCTACACACTCGCATTTGCGTTGCCAGGTATTTGCAACAGAATTTTTATACTGTGAATCTTCCTCTTTATGATTGGACTATATATTCAAGTAAACAATCTAAATTTATGAATATGACTTGATGATGGTCAAGGAATTAGGTCTAGTAAAGCCAGTAAGAACAATTTGCAAATATACAAAGGTTGAACAATCAGGATGAGTATATGCCCCCTCCACATGACACTTGTGGTTGTGGCCCACACTTGCAGTCTCTCTAACTCTCTCACGTGCACGCTCGTGGGCGCGCACACACACACACACACACACACACTCTTTCTCTGCATCTGCACGCAAGTAATGTTCACTATGTTTCATCATCTCCAAGATCAAGGATTCAATATAATTTCATTGATTGACTAAATTTGCATTAGAAATCATCTTTCATTCTACTCATCCTGTAGACATAGTCACATAGAAACCAAGGAGAACGCAAGAGAGGAAGGATTCATGTGCCATTTTGTTATTGTGGAGAAGTATAGCAAGTATCCTATGTGGTGGCCTGGTGGGCATTAGGGGGGAAAATTGACAGATTGGAATAAGGCAATAGTGAAAACATAGGATAATGGATGTAAAAGGAAAGTCGATAGAGTTATAGAAGCAAAACCGTAAAACAGTGAATTTAAAGGTCAAGTAAATGAGTAGTATCACTCATGGATGAATTTCACTTAACAGTTACTTGGTACAAGTAGTTGAACACTGTTAGTAAGACCTGTATAACCTTGCATGTTGCATCCTAATATTAAGGCATTCTTTATTTTCAATTCAAGTCATTGTTAAAAGTTGTGGAAGCTGTTTAATGCATCTTTGCAACTATTCATCATGGTTCCATGCATGCAGGCTGTTTTTACTTTCTCTGAGGAATTCATATTGTCCATAGATGAACCAAGGAATGAGGTAATTAAAAATTTGGTTTGTCAACTCTTATAAAGCCTTTTCATTTTATTTCCAAACCTCAGTTGGTGTAAAATAACCATTATGTTGCATAACAGATTGTTGTCTGGGATGCATTAACTGCGGCAGAAGTAACAAGACTTCGATCAAATCACATCGGACCACCTCGGTGGATAGAGCACTCGCCTATAGAGGCAGCATTTGTTTCTTGTGGAACTGATCGATCTGTAAGATTTTGGAAGGAAAATCTCTAGTTTTTTTAGAGGAGAGATTAAATTGATCACACACTTTGTGTCGCGATGATCCATTCTTTTGTTTTTATYGGTGATTGTAATGTCTCAAATAATGTATCTGTATGAGTGTATGTCATAGTACTGTTTTTCCCTCTCTTATAGTTGTATTACATTCTGGTATTATTCTACACATATATAAACTCATTAAGGAACACAGAACATTTGGTTCAACAGTGAAGGATGTTCCGTGTGTGTGTCGGTGTGTGTTTCGACAAAAAGAAACATTACTACTCCGTACTACCATATGTCCATATGTTACAACGTGGCAAGATCTAACCTAACCCTTAAAACTGTGTATCGTACGAAACTAAATTAGTTATTCATATGTCATGAATTATATCTTTTCTTCTAATTTTTAAATTATTTAGGCAACAACAATTTTTTAAAAAATTATATTAAAAATTATTAATTAATTAATATAACTGTTTGAATTTAGTTCGAGATTCCATAAATCATGCTAGATATATTAATTTTTACATTATATATGGCTTATATGCAACTCTGTTATTTTTTTTTCTTCTATGGGCGTGTTCGGCGCAGCTTATTTATGTAGCTTTTAGCGTTTTAAGTGGATTAAAACGCTACTTGCTCAAATTTATTAGCGTTCGGCGTAGTAGCGTTTTAAGTAGATTATAGCGTTTTGCGCTACTTCTTCAAAACGCTAGCATGACTAACGTTTGAGAGGTAGATTGTAGCTTTTTCCTATTTTTCTTTTGTTTTATTTTTTAATTTTCTTTCTGTCATATACTTAATTACTCATTACCTAGAAATTGTTTTTTTCTTTGAATTTTGCATGAAAATAGGATTTTTTTTAAAGCTAAAATTTTGTTTCAATTTTTGCATGAAATGAGGAATGTAACTTTAGAATCTAATGTACCTTTGAAATTTATTTAAAACACCCATAATAATATATATACATAATAATATGCATGATAATTCATTAAATGATATATATATAAAAAAAACATAATATTGTGAGCACTGCATATCTAGTAGCAAGCATACGAGAATATGGAATCTGCATATCTCATAACTTTATTAAAAATATTAGTAACGCAAATTGCACGGTATATTAATGTGTATGCGTATGGGTGGGATAATTACAAGATTCATACGAGTATGTTTGTATATCTAAAATAATACAAATAAATTAAAATATCAAATTTTTTTATTAAAAATCCAACATCTACTATTACCAAACACTTAAATAAAAAATCTAGATTATTCAGCTAAAAGCTACCTCCACCGCTACCTAGTAGCTTTTCAGCTACCAGCTACTTCTACCGCTAAAAGTTACTTCCACCGCTACTATTGCCGAACCTCTCAAAATAATGGATGATTCAGAAGTTTTGATTTTTAAAAACTTTGTATCCCCATATATATCTTGAGCATATTTGTAGCTTTTTTCTAGTAGCAAAATAATATTTTGCATATTCGTATTTGACTTTTTATTGTTTTATAGATAATATTTGTATATGGGAAAATAATATTTCGCATATTTGTATTTAATCAACGTTATATTTTATTATTKATCATTGTTTAATATATTTTTAATATTGTTTTATGAGATATTTAGCTATTTATAAGTCTGTATTATTAACGRTTTTTCTAACATTTGTCCAAAGGCACACACGTTAACACAACAAATCTCTGATGGATATTGCAAAAGTTAAAAATGTTAAGCAATATTATTTATTTTCAGTTTATCAAATCTTTTCTAAATATTTTCATTGTTACCATCTTTTTCAATTTTGAACCTCGTAATTTTGGGAAGGGAAAAAAAAATTAAATAATATTGTTATTTTGAAAATGACAACAATTATATTCGCTTTTCAAACTCACCCTAACCAAATTTTAACAAGTAATTTGTTGAGGGCACACGTCAGAAAAACCATATTATTAAATTTTGTTTTATAATTTGTTCATTATACTTTATACTCCATATAATATAAACGTTGTTACATACATAAGTTGTATTAGATATTTCATAATATTTTTTTTGGTGCTAAGAGAGCCACAAGAGTGGGGATGAGAATCGATCTCATGATCTCTTGGAATCGGGAAGAAAGTTTTAACCACTTGAGTTATCTTTCACCCTCAATTATTTCATAATATGAATCTAAACAAGTTACTCACAAAAATAATAAAGTAACAATCTAGAATTGAAATAAATAAATTAGAAAGTTAAAAATAAAATTATGCTTGATAACTATGAATTGCATAAAAGGAATGAATTATGGTTAGTGTTGTACAGTCAAACT
The DNA here is from genome assembly GCA_008642245.1 of Bassia scoparia. Lineage (NCBI taxonomy): Eukaryota > Viridiplantae > Streptophyta > Magnoliopsida > Caryophyllales > Amaranthaceae > Bassia > Bassia scoparia. The sequence goes on from SNQN01001344.1 coordinate 31,166, forward strand.
AGAGAAACAACAATATACGAGTAAACATAAAAATATAAGATTTTTAAAAGCCTGTAATAAGTAATCTGATGAGTGGTTGCAGAAATTTACCTGAGAACAACATCTATAAAAGGGTTTTTTCGAAGAGCAGCACGAAGTTTTGCATAAGAAATCTGAATTATTTGATGAGTGATTGGAGAAATTTAGATTAGATGCACAACAATACAAAATTTTTTAATAAAAGAGCGTAAGTTTTGCATACAATGTTGTAATTAGTAATGTGAATTATTTGATGGGTGGTTGTAGAAGTTAACTGCAATACAATACATAAGTTTTTTTTTGTAGTAGAGCATCACATTAATGTTCCGCATAAAAGGTTGTAACCAATAATCTGAATTATTCGATGAATGGTTGCAGAAGTTTACATGCATCTCAGTACAAATTTTTTTTAGAAGAGCAGCACATACAAGGTATAATTTCTATATGATTTTTATTTTTTTCCTCAAAATAGTTAAATGTAAAAAGAGGTTCTTTTTTAATCGCAATGCAAGACATAACTTTCAATTTACAATATATTGTTCCTTTATTTCTTCTCAAATAGTAAAATATACAAGTAAGTCGAATACTTCTCGTAATTATGACCATCTAACCAATAGTCAAGAGTGGGTAAACTTAAAAAAAAAAAGTCTAAAAAACTAAAAAGGACCTTAATTAAAGGGGTTGTGCACTTGTGGTTGATCTCTTTTCCCTTATGAAGAATCAATTCAAGTTGATTAGCATTTTAGCATCATTCAACATGTCTTATGTCCATTGTAAATTGAATAATTGGCTACTTTAATTATGCAGACAAGTTAAAAATAACAAGTTGCAAAAACCAAAGGCAAAATTAGCGTGCATGTTGTTGCATGTTTGCATGTAGGAAAGTGGGAAACACCAAAACATGCCCCAATCAACAAGCATCTTAGCCTATCACCTGTGCTAAACCTTGGTCATGACTCATGGGGATTAACTTTAAACCCCATTTCTTAATTAAAAGCAGCCGCAAAGTGGCATCCTTTCTTTGGTCCATTAAATTAATAAGCATGCATTTTTGCATCMCCATTTGTGCCAAATCATCACCATTCACCATTTGCAAATTGAGCATTTTTGGGAAGTATAAATAAATTAACYAACTATYAAAATATTCAAWAACTTTTTTTTTKWWAAAAAAWA
>SNQN01001344.1:33517-54598 GCA_008642245.1 Bassia scoparia
TTTTATGKCTATCTAATTTTCAACATATTCTAAGAAAATTATAAGAAATTGATAATGTACTTTCTTCRAAGTTGTCTTTCAATTGTTAGAATTAAGAGGAATTTTGAAGTCTATATGACTGATGTTATTAAGTTATTTTCCCTAATTCATTAGAATCTTCTATGTGAGTTGTCAAGAATTAGAAGTGTTTGATCAAATATAATGGGATCAATGCTGATGAAAGGTCATAGAAGCCAAGGTGGGGTTTCCTCCAGGACAAATTTTCTAAGGATTTGATACGTGGGTTTGATATTAAGTATGAACTAATTGAGAAAACAAGCAAGCATTGTGAATTTAGTCTGATTATATCAACATTGGGTACTTTGCAACAGAATATTTTGAGGTGAAGTTAAATCTTGTTGCATAAAGCTTTTTGGCCAAAAATGAGAGGTTTGAACATTGAACCACACTTAGAGAGTTTTGACAACCTATATTACACTTGTCTTGAAACGAAAAATTGGAGGATTTGAGAGTTTTTGAACCACACTTAGAGAGTTTTGTCAACCTCTATTACACTTGACTTGAAACGAACAATTCGAGGATTTGAGAGTTTTGGAATTAGTGCTTTTTAAGTGTTTGTCTAATTATATAGAATTATTCAAGGTGAGTATCCTTAATACTCCTGTGTCTTGGTGTGCCTTTATTTAAAAACAAAAAAAGTATAGCGCTCCAAATGAGCAAAAGGAAAAACTTGAACTGAAAAAAACTCTTGGGTATATTTAAGGTGTTCGTTGGTTGTTATCAAATCCCAGAAAAGTGATGAAAATTGTTGTGGATTTGTCTAACACTATCCAAACTTTTTTTCTTGCAGATGGTATAGCGAGAAGGAATTTACTGGCTCTTGGTGCTAGTATCCCTGGAATTCTGCTGTTTGCAGACACCCCTGTCTCATGTGAGTGGTGATGTAATCACACTGAATTTGTTTTTTATAGTATTAAGATTTAAGAGCATGCTTCTTTAAGTTAGTAACATGAAACCTATAGTTTTTTTCCCTCTTAGGCTCTTATCTCTGTGAAATTCTGTACTTGGAGTAACTCTAGAATTGCAGCATCTCATAATAATGATGTCAGATATCCTAAGAACATACCTTTGATATGGTTCAGTTGCTGCAGAATCTAAAAAGGGTTTCCTCCCTGTTACCGATAAGAAGGATGGCTATACATTTCTGTACCCTTTTGGATGGCAGGTATCAGTGGCTACAAATTCTTTGGAATGCCATTCTATCTTGCATTTTGATTGCACAATATCTTATTTTGCTATTTGCGTCCTGTTTTCAGGAAGTAGCTATTGAGGGTGAAGACAAGGTCTTCAAAGATGTCATTGAACCATTAGAAAGCGTCAGTGTGAATTTGGTTCCAACTAGCAAAGAGGATATTAAAGAGTTTGGACCTCCAGATAAGGTTACCTTATACTAGCAATTTGTGGATTGTTAAATTTGTATTTTCCTGATGTGCTGCTTAGGATCAACATGGAGATGTTTGGCTCATCATGAATACTTAATTTTAACTTTTGGCTTGTTGAGTTGTTTCAGGTAGCTGAAACTTTAATTAAAAAGGTCTTGGCTCCTTCTAACCAGAAATCTAAGCTTATTCAAGCAAAAGAGGTCAGGACACTTTTTTTTTTCTTTTGTATTTCATATTGTATTTTTTGTCCTTTGATTTTGYGATTACATTAAGTACTTAAGTAGCTCAAGCTTGGAGCTTGAGGTGGTGATTTGAACTTGGCACCCTGTGAATACTATTTTTGTGTTATTTTAGTTTGAGGGCAGGGGAGAGGATGGGTGTTGCTATGCCTCCTATAACAACCAGTGTAGTTGTTTTTTCAATACAAAGGATTGTCTATTATCAACAATGAAGTAGCCATGCATTGTTTATATGCTAAAATGACACTATGATTTTTATTAAGATATGCCATAGCAATCCCATGAAAATAGGTGGTAAAATTCCTTCCTCTGTTTTTAATTAATCATCACATTGAGGAATAGAGTAGAGAGTTATTCAACAGACCCATGCAACCAGGAGGGAGATTGAGATAGCACATTACCAACAATTGATTTTTAGCAATTAATGTAAAACTTCTAAATAAGGAAAATGTAGCAATTACTAAAGAGTGGATGAAGTGTCAGTGTGTTGTTGTTGTTGGGGGGTTGAATCGGAGGGTTCCAGATGCTGACAAAAGAGGGCTTTTCTGGAGAAATATTAGTGTCAGTTGCCTTTTCTGGTTCACAATGCCTAATATTATTCAAACATTTGGTCAAAATCAATTTGGTGTCCTYGAGGAAGGAACGTTATCTATGTGCATATCTTTCGAACTTTCTTTCAATTTTTCAGTAAATCTGGTCATAAAACATCTGGGATCATGTACATCGTACTGGATGGTCATACATCACGGCATTGATATGGCTAATTATCTGTTGGAAAGAACATTCACTATTTTTTTGGTTAAGAGCATACCCTTGGCTATTCTCTGCATCATCATACTATAAATGGATTGCGAGATTTTACTTAGAGTGAACTCAGATTTTTGTGAAGGGAAACACTCTAGTACTTTGTCCCAAATTGTTTGCCCCATTTTCCTATTGTCTGCATATTTGTTTGCTACATCCTGTATATTGTAAGTCTTTCACCCAAGCTTTTTCTCTAAATTTTAACCCTCCTTATAAAGGCAATGCAGCAAACAGTTCAGACAGTTATAGTTATAAAAACAATAGTAATTATAAATGTTATGGATGCCAATTTTTTATTCATATAATGTATACGACAGAATCTTGTAAGAAAGGCCTAACATCATTAATTGATGCAACATTTGTTTTTAAAGCCACAGGGCATAAGGCCACCCATAATTCACATTGAGTTCTGCCTGATGCAATCCTGGCCATTGACAAAGAGAAAGGGGAGTCATGCCATGAATTTATAAGTCAAAATACCTTGAGTTCAGAGGAGATTCTCGATGTTTTTCTTTACTTATCTGGTAGAGTGGTAGGTTAATTAGAGAACCCAGGTAAAGGTACAGGATCAGGAATCCTGATAGATTGATGCAAGCTAAAAAATTTACAATTCTGGGTTGTTAGGCACCACTGTTTGCACTGTACCTTCTCCTCCAGCTTCTAGTACAACAATATGACATCATTAGTCCCTGAAACAATTTTCTCTTGTAGTTAGCTTACTTAGCTCTATATGCACTAACTGAATGATTATTTTCTYGTCWATGTATATCAAATACTCAAATAAGGCTAGTGAATATTTTATTAAGCCGTCTAAAGGCCGTCTTGAGTATCAATTAGACAGATGAATATGGTGAATGAAGAGCTTAGATTGTGGATTTTCTACCAAGAACTATGAAACAAGATGCAAGAAAATATATCCAAAATTCTCACCTTTGCTAGCCATCCAATTTCTACCTTAACTACAGAAGTAGTTGTGTCAAGAATGGAGTATAGGTGCACCTAAAAGAATAAAAAGAGTATAGCTGCTGGCTATTGGAGAACGGCATTTTATTATTCTTTTTCTTGTGTTTTTTGGTGCAGAAGAGCCAAAAAACCACACATGGGGGAGGGGAGATTTGAATGACCTATTGTACACATGTTTGCAAACTGTATATAATCTTGTCTCTGTAATCTTCCAGAAAAATTTTGTCTCTTCTTCCCTGTATATCCAATATAAAAAGGATAATAAAGATAAACTTATAATGAAGCTCCTTGGTCAATAGGTTTCTTTGGGAAGGTTCAAATCCACCCAAAAGAGTTTATCTATTTCTATGAAGATTATGTTYAGTTTACCATTCTTAAGCACTTAAGCTTGTACCAAAAGATCTAAGTTCCAATGTACTCCGGATGTTTTTTCTTCTCTAATTTATTAATGAGAAATTGAATATCAAGATGAAACCTCAACCCACTAAATCATATTTCCTCAACTTCTCCGTCGCAAGCTTCTCATGCATTACAGTTAAAGACTTGTTAAAATTATATATTTTTATTTAAGAATAATCTTTGAAGGGCTCAAAGATGTTTCTTTTCCAGTCATCTAACTTCTTTGAACCCTCTTCACTACAGGATTTAAAATAACATCTAGATTACCTCCTAAGGGAACCTTTGGATCCATTAGGGTTTGGAAACCTGAGTCTTTAAGGACTAGGAAATCTACAAATCAAATCTAAAAAGAATCAGTAATTTGGTTAACAGTTTGAAGAGTGGGGATGAGTGTCAGAAGCTACAAAAACTACCTAATCTAGAAAGCTCTTTGGTGATTCAACGGCTGGCAAGGGTTAATCAACTAGTCTTTCCAAAGATTACTTTACAATTATGATGTATCAAAGATTGCTCTAGTAGGCTTGGTTGGCACTTGGCAGCCTTTCCACTTAAAGATTACTATAATGTAATTATATAGTGGATGTTTCCGTTTGACCGTTAGTGAGAGAGTGGGACAAACTTTCCAGTTTCCACTACTGGAACATCATTGTTTACTACTAGATCCTTACTGGGCTGCTGCACAACTACTATATTCTAGTCCAAATTCATCTATCTATAAATATGGACAGTGGTAAAAAATTAATGGTATTCTCTTTCTTAGACGTCAGAACATTGCCTTCCACTTTACTAGCTAGCTTATAAAGTCTGTTTATTTGAACTATACTAAAATAGYTTGTATGGGGAAGGTGTTTCCCGTGATGACAAATGCCCAAATATTATTTCAAGAAATGACAGGTTAACTAGAAAACTGAGTTGGTGACCCCCTATAGAGAAACACAATATATGCTACCTATTTTTAAATCCCTGAATAAATTAAGTAGCAGCATCTCCTCTTCTCAAACTTGTCTCGCTTCTCTCCATTTCAATGGACTATTAGTTTTTTCAGTGTAGGACATATTAAGAGGGTGTTTCGTATGAAAATTTGTAATGTAAGAAACGTAAACAAATAAGTGTTTCCATTTCTATTAGTTTGTTTAGAGAAACAAGTAACAAATATCGTTTCAAAGGGTAACAAAATCCCCCAAATAATACCCTTATCCAACTGGTGGAAACAAAATCCCCCAAATAGCTAGCTTATTTACAATGTTAACACAACTTAATACAAGAGTTGCGAGAAATATGTTGCGGAGGGAGTACAAAATTGTTGTTGTACAGTGCATTGGAAATGGAATTCAGTCATAATCTATGGTGTGGAACTTATTTTACTTGGTCAATTGTATAATGTTGCTTAGATAGAATATCCCTTTAATATATGGCCCTTGGAAGTTCTCTACTTTGTAGATGACTTCCTTGCAGTGGAACTTATGCCGGTCTAGAAGTCATGTTTTCTCCCAAAGTTTATGATAAAATTTTAAGGAAAGGTGATTGATTCGTTGGTTCCTTGTCTCTTTGGTCACATCACCATCACCGTATGCAGCTGAGGACTGTTGACTAGTGTTCTTCTCTTAGGTTCATTTCTTGTGTGTATTGAGTCTGTTGATTAGTGTTACTCTCTTAGGTTAGTGGTGCTCCTTGGAATTGTGGTTAGATCGTTAGTTTTCATGACATATATCTTCTAATGACCTAGTATCTGGGACTGTACCTATTATGGGGTTTCGGACTTGTTAGAAATTCTGTACATACACCAGCAAGTGTTGTAAAACGAGAAATTCTGTTGCTGTTAGTTTATCGTTTTTGTGGTTTAAGATAAATGCCATATTTAAAAGTTAAGCATCCATAATTGTCTACCTCATTGTAATGTCTTAATTGTTATGAGATTACGTTTATCTTCTTGGCATTGACACCTATGATTTATTCTTGCAGCAAGATGTAGAGGGCAAAACATATTATACATTTGAGTTCACTGTCCAGGCACCCAACTTTACCCGTCATGCTCTCAGTACAATCTGCATTAACAATGGTATGGTCTGTCTTTCCCTTTTAAAAGAAATGATATCTGTTCTTGTTAACAATCTTTCTCCATAACCATCAATAAAATATTGATTCATAGTTGAAATTAGAATCATGCCAGGGTGATGAAACCATATATGTGTCACATCACATATCTACTTACAAGCATTTTGGGCACGCGATGCGTGCATGAATAAACTCTCAGATTTCTTCTATTACTTTGATTTATATAGTTGAAAGTTAGTTTGTATTTTGATAACACGCCTATAATAAAAAAAATATTCAATAAATAGTCATTTGAGTGTTTTTTAATATGCCGTTTTAAATTTTGATTAGTGGTTCGTTTTGTCTTTTCAAGTTGAATAGTGTTTAGGTTAATATTGCATTGATTGTATTAACTTTGGCAAGTTGTATGGGGTTTACTATATTTAAGTTATCTTTTCATAATTAGCCTACAATATTGATTATAAGTTGACTTTTGCTTTTATTTTTAAAACACTAATTAATAAGGGTAAAAAGGTAATAGCATAGGGGACACCATTGCTCCCCTTGACTTATATAATAAAGATTGGTAAAGCCAAAGTAAATACTCCGTATTTCACATGTTTTTCAAAGGGAGTTTAAGCTTAGCTTGGTTTCCTAGATATGCATACATATCAAAGAAATAAATATTTATAAATTTTGTATGTTTTTCCGATCCTTATACCAACAATTTGATGGTTTTTATAGTTGTTCATTGATTGTTGATATTAATGTTGGTTGATGATGTTCAATATATTTCACACAAAAATTAAATAATGATAATACGTTAATATAATTAGAATCGATAATATATAATGAGAAAACAATATTGAAAAATAAAGGTTTTACGAAAGAAATTACAAACAATAACAAAGATTGACCAAATTGATAAAGAATAATATATAAGTCAAATTTCTCAATCAGGATTAAAAGGGTTACAAAATTTGAAACATATAAAAGGGATCTAAGGAATAAGAGGTAAACAGTAACACACATTAAGWGACTAAAGCTTCACTAACGATGATTAAGAAGAAGAAGAAGATAGATTTAATGGTGGAGTATGAAATGAGAATTTGGTTATTTATACACTCATTAAGTGACTAAAATGAATATATTTGTAGAAAATTATGTATAAATAGATGTTTGACAATTAATTGATATATGAATGAGAAAGTTAATAAATTAGATATTAATTAATTTAATGTATTTAGGGAAAATGTGAATTGATTGATTAAGGAATTGATTAATTGAATCAATCAAGAAGGTTAATTAACGAAAATGTAGTGTTGACCATACATATTGATGAATCAATTAAGAGCTCAATCGATTGAAAATAGTTATAAATGTCAAATTTCATTTTTTATTGAATGACTAAATGGTTTATTATGTAATAATCAACACATAAAAAGGGTATAAATGAAATTTCAATGGTGTCACCTCCACCCCTCACTTATATAATAGAGATAATTTTGTCGAGCTCGGTTGTAAATGAAGACATCATTTAGGCTCTGTTTGGTTGGACGTAAAACATTTTCCATGACAATATTTTTCCATCCTTTTCGAATTTCACAGGGGGGTTGACAAAGGAGTGTAAAACCAATTTCCATGAGAGTAACATTTCCATTTAAATGATGGAAAATCATTTTCCTTTCAAAATCAAGGGAAATTTATTTTCCTTCCATCTCTTGAACATGCCTCTCTAGGGTTGAGCACCGGTTCGGAACCGGATCGGACCGGACCGGGATCAACTGGACCGACGGATCGGAATCTCAAAAAAAATTGGACCTGGACTGGACTTGAATTCATTCCGGTCCAAACTTGGACCGAACCTGAAAGTTCAGGTCCATACCTGGACACGGACTCTTTATATATATTTATATATAATATATATATACTATATACTATATAGTATATATAATATAATATATATATTATTATATATATATATATATATATAATAATATATATATATATATAATTATATATATATAATATATATATATATATATATATAATTATATATATTTATATATATAGCTCTTTCTATTGAAAAATTGAATAAAAAAACCATCGGACCTGTTTGACCGGTTGGACCTTTTGTGAAAGGTAAAAACATGTTTTGGGGGTATACAGACATGAGAGACATTTAGTTATTAATTATTATTATTATATAATGATTCAGGTCCTCCGGTCCAGACTTGAAAACCCCGGTTTTGGACCGGACCGGACCGGAAGACCGACACCCCTTATTTTTTGGACCTAGACCTGGATCGGAATTGCCGGTCCGGTCCAAATTCAGGTCCGATTCGGTCAGTTAGGTCCTAATCGGGCCTTTGCTCAGCCATACTCCTCTCACTACCTCTTTGTACCCCCTTCATTTATAATGATTTTCTATCATTTTTTTACATGCAACCAAACAATGGAAAATTGTTTCCCATTGAAAATTGTGTTCCATGAAAATTGTTTTACATTAAAAATGTTTTACATTAAAAATGTTTTACGCCCAACCAAACGGATCCTTAGTGTAAATGTTCCTTAGTCTATTAAAGCTAAGCAAAACTTCTGTACTATGGAACTCATGAACAAAGTTCCTGCCATCATAATCGGATTATTGTAGGTTTATATATTACTATTAAAACTCATGAACAAAGTGACAGATTACATCATTACAGTGCATGCAGTAAATTAAATCACTTAACATTTCATTGATAATGTTAAACATTTGTAAATTACATTACTGCCAAGTTTTGTTCACTTGGTGAGTATGCAGTAACTTCATATTTCTCAAGATCAGCATTATAGGTGTTTGAGCCGTGTAGGTTGACCGGATATTCCCGTCATTTCAGGGTTATGGTTAGATACATAGATTGCTTTAGGGCAAGATATGGAAGGGAAGAAAAAAGAGAAATAAGTGAGGGTGAGTGAGTGTTGATACTTGGTCCCAACTTTAGAGAAGTAGTGAGAAGAGCTAMCAAAGTTAATGCTAACATAGCTGTAATTTGGATCCAAATGTTGATATGGACCCAGAAGCTCAACCTCTCCCACTAACAATGGAGTGAAATTCAAATAGTGTGATAAAAACAAACCAGGTATGAACTTTGACTAGGCCTTAAGAGAAGACATAATAGAGAGACCTAAACGTTGACTAATGTTCTGATAATTTTTTCTTTACTGTCTCCCCGAATGAGGTGAAAGTAACATTTGCTTTGATGTTTCAGGTAAGTTCTACACTTTGACAACAGGGGCCAATGAGAGGAGATGGGAAAAGATGAAGGACAGATTGTACACTGTCGTTGATTCTTTCAGAGTCTTCAATGCTTGATTWTATGGTAAACTAGATATCTCATATTCAAACCCTACACTTTTTCTCGAGTGAATTGCACAAATTTGAGCCTTGTTCCAACATCACTGTTTTAAATACTTGACTATTGGAAATTATGTTGATATTATGTATATTAGACCCCCCTTTTTCTACGATACAACTGTGTGTAAAAGACTAAAAGTATTCTGAGTAATGGTAAATTTTTTTCTCATAATTATAGTCTCTTTGTCTTGAGTCGTGATTGTATACTAGAATACATGTGCTGATAGATGATTATTAATAACCTAACAGATTTTGATGGTAACACTACAAACAAAACTTTTTAAAGTCTAATTTGAGCATCCTAATCGCATTCAAAAGCAGTTCTTATTCAAACTTATTCTGTAAGAGTGAAGGAAGTGAGTTTCAAAGCTAGATGTCAAACAAAAATAGGGTAGAGAAAAAGGGAAGTGAATAGGTGGGGTGGGCATTGTGGCCTTATGGGTAGAATTCTGTTTACCTCATAGGCTCATCAATCAGTGTCGGTAAGACGGGAGCTCTTGGTAAAGCTTGTGTTTGTTGAGGACAGCAATCCACCATCACAGAATTTGGGACAAAATAAAAGTAGCCATTGTGCTGTTTACTGTGCATAAACATAATAAGCCAACATGTTAATCAAGTTGTTCTGTTGAACTCGAGAATTGCTCCTTTGTAGAAGGTAATAGTGAACAGCGATGGTAGTGGGTTTGTGTATAATTGTACAGGAATATTTCTGGTTAAAAAAAACTATGGCAATGCTACTGTGCAATTAGACGTGTTTTTTCTAACCTTGAGAAATAATTCTTGTCTAGATGACATTGTATTGCCCTTAGATTTAACCACAAGTTGTGCCTAAACAATACAAAAATTAGTTTTCTTTTACTTGATCAACATCCAAAAGCTGATTTTCTTTCTGTATTAGAATTTTTTTTGTACTCAAATTACTTAGAGTCGTTAGAGATTCTCTTGCACTCTCGAAAGACAAATTAGGTACTTCGTAACATGTTAAAACATTCTTTMGAACTTTTAGTAGTTTTACTTTTTTTTCAAGGGCTCTTGTCGAGATCATCTTAAGGTCCATATTCAAATTTTCAACTTTAACTAAATTGTAGTTCCTTGACTGGATGTTGTCACAAGTGTGTACTGGAACCGTGTATAAATTCTACTACAACCATTTTTTGCAAAGTTCACCAACAAGGTAAAGAATTGATGCCAACAAGTAATTATGAGGATATTAATAACTAGTGTGAATATCGTCGCAAGAATACAAGTAACCTGTTGCTGTTTCATGGAGGTAATAACATCATGACAAGTTTCAAGGTTTCATGGGCTTCTATTATTTTCTTTTGCAGTRTTTGCTCCTTCCATTTCTTTATTAGTATATTCATCTTAAAAGGTCAAATGTGACCTATCAGAGAGGGATGAATTTGTGTCGGGTCAAGATAAGTTTAGTGGAGCATGTTGCCTTATAAACAACCAATAATGCAAAACCCTGCAAGTTGTGTATTAATGTGTGTGTATGTGTATATATTATGTGATAGCTGTCATAGTTTTCTTCTGTGGTAGTCACCTAACTAATGAAGATGACGTTCTGTGTGCCTAWTTGGAGAATAATTGTGGGAATAAACTTTTGGTTTGAGAAGATATACTATATTATGGCACTAATCTTGGTGTAAAACCTGTTCTGAGAGTGACTAGCAGCACTAGCTAACCTAAACCATGAGTGATGCATCAGCAGAAATCTTCCGACTATAATATTCTTAAACAATATATAGATCTAGTTTTTTTGTGTGGATTGCACAATAATCATTTGTTGTACGGAACATTTATATATGTTAAAGATGACAACATTGTGGTGTTCACTTTTTTCGCTCCCCATCTAGGAAATGAAAGCCAGGGATGTACATGGTTAACTGTCTGTTAGGTAGGTGGTAAATGGGTGATATAGATTGTGAAGATAATGATGTGGTGATTTTGAGGAGCAGATGTCAACGCTAGAATGTTTGTCTGTCTCTCTGTATCTTTTTTCCTTTATGTATATAATCATTACAGTTCATATTTTTTACCATGAAATCATTTACAATCGATCCCTTTTTATAAAGTGGTAATGGATGGTGACGATTTTTTGAAGAAAAACTAATTTTGGGGTTATTGCTGAACATTGGTGTGAAATTTTCTTATGAAATTACTATTTCTGACAGCGTAGTGCCAGATTTTACCACCTTCCAAATGACCGTGTTAGGGATTTCTGTTTTTGGGAAAAAAATTTGTTGAGATGCATTTGATCACATTACAGGAAGGAGTATAAACATGATTTGAAACACAATCTTTTGGAGGTATAATGGATCTATGAAGCTGCACAAAATTTTCTGATCCTGTTTAAGCACATGAATGTTCTTAGAAGCAACTAGGATCAGTAAACCTGATAGTAAACCAGTAAAAACTAATTCTATGCTAATCATTTGAAAAACCTAAAATTGTTTAAAACCTTTCTATCTTCTAGGTAAGCTAATGCTGTATTTTTTTTATTTTTTTGGGTACACATGAGCCACAAGGCCCACAAGGACGGGTAGTATTTACAATGGGGGAGGGGGAATATGAGGATTTGAACCCTTGATCTCAAGGATCAAAGGTGGAGTTGGAGTCACTGCTCCAAACCCCTTCCTCAGCTAGTATTGTATTAGATACTACGTATCTATTATTTCTGACAATACCTAGCTGGTAAAGGCGCAAAGCTGCAGGCTGCAGCAGCTTACCAAAAATCTCATGTATAAATCATGATAAACCTTAGTATGGTTTTTAAATAATTGCCAAAATCAATTACATCATAACCTGCATTATTGCTTCCAGCCAAAGATACATCCTTAAAAATCTAGGAGATTAGAAARTAATTTACAAATACTATAACGCGTGTCGAGTAATTAGTTGTTTTCTTAGTGGTCCTTAGGCATACAGTTCTTAGATTATATAGCAGTATCGAATTAAAAAACTGATAGGAGTGATCCAAAATGGGGTTTGTGCTGTGCAGTTAATTGCCTGCCAAAATCTGCATCTCTTATATTTTGGTTATTATTATATGAGATCAGTGCTGCCGCTCTATTGGTACCTTGCATTAAAGATGTAAGAATGATGCGAACAACTGTAAGCATGGTAATGTTCCATCTAGATCATGAGAACCGAAATAGATACACCTGCTAGTAATCTAGTATGGACCATCTTTTTGTAGCAGGAATGTAAGGGTTTCCCAAGAAAAGGCTTTTAAGGCATAAAACGATAGAACCCCTAACGCCGAAAAGTCAGTCTACTTTTTTCAGTACCCTGAATATGAATAAGTAGAGTTTGCTTCAGACGTTTTTGATCCTGTATAATACTTTAAAGGCATGTGAATAAATCTAAGAAAGTGACCCTAGATTTGTTCCGGACGAATGTTATATTAATCTCAGACATGGGCAAAAGAGATCTGATTATGCTTAGGTTCGGGTTCATCATGTTCTGGCATACTTGAGGAATATTTAGAATATTTCCTGACTATAATTTCTTTTGGTAGAAGCCAGAGAGATAGGGTTGTTTTGCTCATCTCTAATATGCGATTATCATGAATCCATTATTGGTGTCATCATTGCTCATTGGTTCTCTTTCTCAACCTAAAGATTTTCTTCTAATTTATTAACAAACAATGACGACGTTAATGATAGACTTAGTGATGAGGATGAGTATGTAGATGGTGATGATGATGATGATGATGACTACGTAACGGCATACGTAGTCTATGTAATGGGGTGCAGTGTGAATATGCGCGCAGATGTGGGAGAAGCATCCAACATTGATATAGGTAGTCTACATGGTACCCAAATCATATACTAAAAGTTAGGTTATGATAAGATCATATGCTTCTTCAAGGGCACTCACTAGCAGGTAGTGTCAATATTAAAGGTAGCAGAAGGGTTTTTTATGAATTTTCTGATGAACCCAATATCATTGCCTCCTTAAGGCAAAGCAATGAAAGCATTAGGGTTTGTAATGGTGGACCCCACTACTCCTGTATTAAGTGATAATCTACCTGTCAGACTTAATTAAACTAATCATCACTTGATTAATAACCATTGATTTCAATTATTCTACCATTTATATTACTGTTTGTTTCTGGGACTACCAGGCCAGGATCTGTACTGTATCAGTGAAGCAAAAAAGATAAGAAACCTGGGCTTCCAACTTTGCCCCTGCTTCTTTGGGGTTCCCTGATCATCACACATTCACACCACACATAGTGCTAACTACCATATTGTCAAAGGAATCAATTAAACTATATATTATACAATCCATATTAGTTTAATCTTTTATATTTTGTTATACAAATTTATTGACAGAATCAGTATTTGCTGCAGGGTCAAACCTCATTGTTTATCTGATTTCCCTAGCTATTTGCAAATTTAACTTGAAGAGTGACAGTATTGGTTGCTGTTTTAGATATWAAATGGTTTCGATCCTTATCGATCAACCATGAGTCCATGATTTACAAGCCACTTAATGCTCCTCCATATACCTTTTTCAAGTAATCAAGACAATAAAAGGATCATTAAGATTTCAATTGTTTTTGCTGTRTATAGAAACTTTGTTGGACAGATTTCAATTTTGCTGATCTTCTGCTCAGCAAATTGGCTAAGATAAGCCAAGATGCAAAAGAAATAACACAATTGGTTACACTCAGTTTACTGTCATATTGGTAAATGGTAATAATCACAACTATCAAGTTAAGTACTACTGTAAGCTCAAAACTCGCGAAAAAGCCCTCAAAATCGCCACTTCCTGTGAGAACAATGTATATTCATCACTCATCAGCGACATCTAGCATCGTCAACAAAGCATGTAAAAGCTTAATCGACGCGTCTAAACCATTTGCTTAAACCATCCAAAAGAAGCATCAGGTGCACAAGAATGAAGAATCGCTTCGAACACATAGTTTAATGTTTTTCTGCTGCAAATCCTACTGCAATTAATAAAAATCCTCGGCAAATTAGAGCATGATTGATGTACCCAAAAGAAGAATCTTCGAACTGGGAATAATGTTCCAAGTTTCTCATTAGTTGAATTGTTTATATCAGTGTATAACTTGTAGGAGACATCTAAAGACTATAATTTGGACCCTTAAAAACTACATTAGTGGTCAAAGGAATAAGAACATGCATTCTCCAACTTCCCATCTGACACATATGTATACTACTAATTCCCTCATTAGAGTACCTACTACAGATGCTTAGCCTAAACCATTTTTATATAATCTTAATGGAGTTTCAATGTCATGCTTAATCGAACCTTGATATCCATTTTCGATATCCAAATCTGCTGCTGTATTATATTAAGCCGATTTTGAGGATTAGAATCGATACCGTGTAGAAAGAGGAAKACGACGTGTATGGATCAACATGAACATTGCAAATAAGCATAAAATTTTGCTAAAGTTTATGCATTGCCATCAGCTTAATCATTATCAWAGAGCTATAATGTACATTATAGTTCGTACGGATATGCAATCCTACAACTTTGAGGAACCTTATTCTATTTTAATGAGGATGTCTCTTATACACATCTAGAAGTGTATAAGAGACAGTTATAGTTCGTACGGATATGCAATCCTACAACTTTGAGGAACCTTATTCTATTTTAATGAGGAAGAGCAAACTTGAAAAAGGGCAACACACACATCAAACATCTAAGAGTGGGTGTGGATCTTTAGTACACCCTTTAGGGTTTTTTTAAACAATTTTCTTGTATTAAAATGGGACAATTTTGAAATAATTTGTGTCAGATACTTCGACAATCTCCTTTCAGACATCTGTAATGCCTTGGAAAACGGGGGAAAATGAGAAAAGAGGTCTTTAACAGTTTCAAATTTTGACTAATAATAAAGATGTGTCACATGTGTCAATCTGCGTGTCAAAGCAAGGCATGATAATACGAACGTTTGAATTATAGTTGTAAGGTGATTTTTAGGTGAAAAAAAATCATAAAAAACATTGAAACTTTTTCAGGTAGATAAAAGTGAAGTTCACATGGGATTCAATAAGACTAGTGTGTCCACAATAACCAGTCTAAACGATTAGAACTTAAGAATTATAGTAAGTTTAGTTCGGGCTAACAAATGGCCAAGAAAACTAAGGGACGTGAATTGAATGAAATGAATAATAAAGGGCAAGAAGGAAAGTATCTGATAAAATGAGGACAGTTTGAGTGGAGTGGCCAGAGATCACCTGGTAAGGAAGATGAAGAGAGGAAAATAGTTGCAAATGAAGTACTCCGTAGCCCAAGTGTACAAGAAAGCAAAATTAAAATCTGAAATGCATCTTTTGTTCACTGTGAGAGAAAGAAAAAAGGAGAGTAGCTTTTTATTACAAGCACTGCACAAACTGAATTTTAACTTATAAAAACAAAACCAAATATTCTCTCTAAAGAATTTGGATCCCTTAAAAAGAGCTACACCATACATTTTATCTAAGTCTTTGCTCTTCTATGCTTCAATCATTTCCAGGTTTTTTTTTCCAATTAAAGAATCTTAGCTCTTTTTTGTTGCCCTTTTTCTTAAAAAATAACAAGGGCAAACATTTWTTTTATTTATTTTTTTTGTTGTTGTTGCCCTCAGCATAATTAAGGGATAAAGATGCATCAACAAAGCATGCAAGAATAAAGATGCATGGTACACATTGAAAAAATTGATGTCTGATCTAGTCTTTAAATGTGTATGATAGATGCTAACCAATGTCGAAGGCGATAAATGTCCAAACACTAAACAAAAAGATCCGATCTGATCATACACAAAAATGATCCTTTTAAACCCTAAGTTTCGTTATAAGATGCTCCTAAGATTATGATTATGTTCTTGTAGGTAATAGGTTTTTAATTTGTTCGGTTCAAGATTTATAAATTCTTTATCTTTGTTTATTTGAATTTATGAGTACTTTGTCTTAACTCGTTAACATATCTTGCATAAACCAAATCTTTTGCATTCGAGTGTAGTGTTACGTAGCAAACGAGTCTCCGATACAAAATACACATTACACATATACAATCGCCACCACTGAATAAACCAATTTGGAAACCTTTAATCATACAGTTGGAGAGAAATAGGGAATTGGTAGTGCAAAAAGGTTAAACACAATAGAATGAAGATGGTAAGTAAGTGCTTTGACTAATGACTACAGAAGTTGATGAATCAAAATTGTGGTGAGTCATACCTTCAAAAAAACAACAGAATGTGATTCTAATGATAATGCAAACATGACATTGACATATGCATCTCTAACATTTTACAGGGGAGAGTAATAATGACAGTAAACCCCAAAACTTTGCCATCTCAATAGTATTTTTTCTGTCTTTGGGTGCTGCATAATATTAAATCCACACTTTCTCATACATTAATAGTGATCTACTGTTCACAAGAGTAAAGTAAGGTAGTGTGTGTATTTAATTCAACTAGCTATACTGCCTGCAATTGGGCTCACTGCCAAATCACTGAGAAATCCCAAGTTTGCACCATGGTATTTCCTGTCACAGCAAACCAAACAATTTTTTTCACAGGAATACATTCAGTAAACCAGTATCTTCCTCACTTATGCAATTACAGCTTCATCGTAAAATTAAATGTACTTGTGCCACTTTATCTGCATAAATAAAATGCAACATAAAAATAATTAAATCAGACTATTAGAAAATAAGAGAGAAACTATTATAGCTAATAAAGAAGATTTTCATACAAGGAAGTTACATTAGTGTATCATCAGAGCTCCCAAATACAAAATAGCTTCATCTTAAAACTTAACCTATTTTTGTGATGATCTCCCCATTTTAAGTGTGCAACATTGGAAGAATATCATCATTTCACTTAACTGTATCATAAATATAATATAAAAATAAAAGTATACTAAAAACCTCAAATATGTATCACATCATAGAAAAACAACACAAATTAAAAGCTAAGGGGTTAACTTTAATTTTTAAGTTCATCGGCGCAGACCGTCAGGTAACCCTAGGAACAGCTTGCAGACCAGAACCTCTTCATTTCCCATGACAGCTTAATGGGCACTCAGTCACAAGTCAACCATGATCATCAGACTGCACCACATTGGGTTCTGCAGCATTTGCGCTAACAAAGCTGGCACAGTCGCCAAACCCATCGCCTTCCCTGGGCAAACCCGCCTCCCCGCCCGAACGGAGCGAGCCTAGAGCGTCCGAAACACTATATTTGAAGACATCCTCCTCCATGAACCTCCTGGGTTGAAACTCATTCGGTTGGCCCAAATCTTCTCGTCGTGTGTTATGGCCCACATGTTCACCATTGCGGTCGTGCCAGCCGGGACAAAGTGGGGCCCAACGTGAGTGTCGTGGATGGCGAGGCGCGCCCACGACAGGAGTGGGCCCGGTGGGTGGACCCTGAGGGTTTCCTTGACAATGGCTTGGAGGTAGGGGAGTTTGGAAAGGTGTGAGTCAGTCACTGGWGTGTTTGGTCCAACAATGGTGTCAATTTCAGCCTGTGCTTTGGCTTGAATATCAGGGTGCAACACCATTCTTGCAAGAATCCATTCTAGGAGAATTGCCACTGTATCAGTTCCTCTGAATATCATCTCCTACAATAATAACAACAATAAACTTTCTTCAATATTTTAAGCAATCATAGTAGTACAACATCACATTACATTACATTACATACCTAAAATAATAAAGCAAATATACTTTATGATTAGACATAAAGATTTGATCTTCGGTATGAGAATTGCGATAATGATTAATGGGAAAATTGTACGGAAACACTCAACCAAATCAAAAATTGCTAAATCACAACGATATGCATAAGATAAAGTTAACAATAGTAATAATCAAAGAACCCACTAATTAAGATGCCCTAATGTTTTAAATTAGAAACCCACTTAAAAGATTCATAGCATATGACATAATCACAAACATCAAACTCCATTCCACTATGAGAATAAAAATGATCTTTAAAACATACCAACAATAGGAAATTCTATGTAATTGGCAAAGAGTAGAAACTAGTAGAACACAATGACCCCACTTCACACAAATATGGCACAACACACCACTAGTTACTGCAATAAATGGAAGTTTTTAACAAGAACAACAATAATAYCAAAAAAAAGGCATGAAACTTTATAATATGAAGATATGAAAACTTATAACATATGATATGGTATGAAAATATATGATATGGCAATGATTGGACATACCCAGAGAAGAGCAATCATATCAGAGTCATCAAGCTTGTTGCCACTATTACCCAAATCAAGAAGTACATCAACAAAATCTCCATCATCATTCCCAGACTTCTCACCATTACTTTTCTCTCTCCTGTGTTCCTCAATTACCCCTGCAACAAACACATTCACCTTCCCAACAAGCACCTTACACCTCCTCCTCACCCCCTGTAAATCCAGCCATCTCAGGGGGGTAAAATGGTCACTCCAGTTGAACATCCCTAGCAGCTCGTACCCTTCCCTCACCAGCCCCTCCAACTGCTCCCCTTCACCGCGGTAAAAATCGTATTTTTTACCGAACACGCTCATCATAACGTTGTTTAACGAGCCGAAATGCAGGATGTTTTTCACCTCGACAACGCTAGCATTGCCGCCGTTCATCATGCGGGCCACTTGTTGGACCATGCTGAGCCCGATTTGTTCCCGGGCCGGGCCGAAGGAGGCGATCCTCTTGGGGCTGAAGAGATGGGTGGCGGATATCCTCCTCAGGTTTCTCCAGTAGTCTCCGAAGGGTGCGAACCCCATTGCGCGGTGGAACAGCAGCTCGTACGCCGACTCCTTCACGGGCCGGTCAGCGAAGACCGAGCTGTTCAGTATCTCCTTAGCGGACTCGGGTTGGCTCGCTATGACAAACCGGGTCAACCCGACTGAGAACGCCATTAGTGGGGTGGCGTTGAAGGTGCTCGCGAGCTTGGCCAGGACCTTGTGGGTTGCGTCGGAAGCAAAGGCGTAACCCAGGCCGACCAGTGGGAGGCCCGTCGGGCCAGGGATGGCAGAAGCGGGCCTCTTCTTGGAGAGGAAGAAAGCCCAGGCCCATGCTAGCCCGCCAGGGTAGAGGAGGAAGGTGAAAACGGAGACGAAGAGGAAGATAATGGGAAGAGAGAGAATGGAAGTGGAGGAGGATGGAAATGGGAGGAAAGAGAGAGTGAAGGCTAAATTTTCTGAAGTCATTTCTGTTTTGTTGTTGAAGAATTAGGTTGAAGAAGGAGAAGATGAAAGGATGATGGTGAAGGGGTGAAGGAAGTGTGAGGGAAGGTAGTTAATATATATACTAGTAGAGTGGTAGTAGAAGAATCCTCGTAAAATTAAAGTGCGTTTTATTACATAATAATAATAATAATAATTAATCACCATTTAGCATCAAAAAATAATAATTAATCACCATTTTTTACTTCATAATACAATTATGCGATATAATTTGTACTCTTCGTTATGTTATGAGTCCTTATAACTTATGTTAATTAAATAATAATAATAATAATGGAGTAACAATTTTATTTAATTATTTAATAAGGAGAGTTGAACCATGTTTGTTTGGACTTAATATGGTTCAAGTCTATTCAGTTCGGTTCGATTCACTAACATAACATAATTTCCTTCTACACGAAGTCTTAGATGCATCAGGTGTTATTGTGCACCAAATTAGAGTGGTCATTTAGTCAATATAGTAACCTTTTTTATCAATATAGTTACCCTTACTATTTATCATTATAATGATGTAAAGTGAATAATGAATTACTATATAGATTAAAATGGACAATATTTGTTTGGTGGATAATAGATTTATTGTCCATCGGATGCATATAAAAATTTTATGGTCCTTCTATTATAAAGTATTCGATTCAATTCAAGTCCATTTCACTCCGAAAAAACAGAGTCTTTTGAAATATTTCTTTAATTGAGAGTATTACTATTTACTTCTTTCGTTCCACGGAGAAGGTGTCATGCAATATTCATAGTAAAAACTTGGTAACTGGGATGTGGGGTCAAAAAATTAGAGAAAAACAAATAAAATTACATTGTTAATAATATTTGAATATTGTATGTGATATATAATGACCCGCATTATGGACCATCGCACATTAAATAATAATATAAGGTGTTTTAAAATACTTCCTCCGTTTTCCAATACTTGMAACAAATGAATTTTTTATYTCTCACAAATATTCCYCTTTGTTGCATGTATTGGAAAACGGAGGAAGTAAATTAAAGTTGAAGTGAAATAAGTTCATGGAACGTCCGTTCATATGAGATGAGTGGTAAGAAATTAATGGAATTGGAGCAGTTGGATAGAAATTATGAGTAAGAGTCAAAATGTAGCAAATAAAAAAAAGATCGATGGAGCATAAAGTACATATAGACGTATGGTATTTTGGTAAAACTAGCGGTAGATGTAGCTGTTAGCGGTAGATCGAGGTAGATGTTAGTTGTAGGGGATAGTTGTAGTTGTCAATATATTCGATCCCTAATAAGCTGAAAATTTGAAATACATTCAACTCGTACCAAAGGAATAATATGTCTCGTATTTGTTTAATTCTAATGAAAAACTATTTTCCACTTTATATGAGTTGGTCCAACCAAAAAAAAAATGAAACTTTGGTGAAGGAATAAACAAATATTTTCCATCATAACCGATTCACAGGAAAACATTTTTCCTTTCGAAAATCCAAGTCAAGCAATTTTCCTTTCCTTTCTCACATCAATGTTTATTCAACAAACAAAAGAAATTTAAGTTTAAGAAAACAATTCCATATATAACAGAAACAATGGTCAATTGGAAA
>SNQN01001344.1:62088-77140 GCA_008642245.1 Bassia scoparia
ATTTCCTCCAAAATTTAAATATCACCATCATTTTTCTTTTTATATAGTCTTAATGCTTCTATGATTAGAACTTAAAATTATCATACATTTTTTTTTCTTCTGTAAAAGTTAATATAAATACAATATTATAATTATTAATAGAAATTTAAATTTATTGCTAAAATCCATTACTGCCAGTGAATTATAAATTCACAGAACAATAAAAAATTTCTGATTTGATAATCTTTATAGTTAGTATTTATCCATAATTAATTGCAACCATATGGTTGTTTTTTAAAATAACTTTTTAAGGGGGATTACAACTATCTTCAAAAATAAAAATAAAATTAACTTAAAAAATTAAGTTGTATAAGTTACAAAACAAAATCATAAGTTCGTATATTCTTTGGTTAATATATTAATGTATCTTCCGTCAAAAAATTTGTGATGTTTCTTTTAACATAAAAATATTTTAAAAACATTTTATGACTGTGCAACGCACGGGCTAACTAGTTATTAATATTACAGAACCGTATTAAGGTTTGATTAGGTTAAAATTTAACCGAGAATTGCCTAACTTATTTTTCACGATTAAGGGTAGTTTATAATGATGCATGCAAATCATGAAAATAGATGCAAAGTTGTTAAATATGTTTCATTTTTATACGGTAAGTTGTAATATGTTTTAAAGTTCTATTATACTAATTTTGAATCCATTTTTATAAACTCTAATTAAACCGTGAAAAAAGTAACATACTCATTTAAACATTTGTATCGAAAAAAAATACTCATTTAAACAAGCAACTAAATAGCAACAAAAATGGGTTATCTGCTACAAAGAAGCAACATTATCAACTAACTAGAAATAATTAAATCTAAAAATACAAAGCTTCACTCCGAGTACCTTCCTCTGTTCCAGTTTCCTTTATTTTTTCAGAATATTTGTATGCATCAAATGTACAATAAAGTTATTGTGCATCAAGCATATAGGACCTCTTTAATCTATATATATAACTTATTTGATGAATAATAAGGGTTACTATATTAACCAAAATGGTCACTAAAAGATCCGATGCACATAAATTTAGTGTGCACCTGATGCACTAAGACTTTGTCCTTAACTTTTTAAGTTTGTTTTATTTGCTTTCATATTGTCTTTTTTACGTATTATTATTATTATTGTCTAATATCCATATTCCTCTTATTTATTTCCTCTCATTCTCGATTTCCATCCAAATTATCTCCTCCACTCATTTTAATTAACTTCAATTTTCCACACACATCTCAAATAAATTTAAAAAACAAATGCAACTTCAATAACAACTTATTTTATCCAAATAAATTTTCTTTAATAAATGTGCGATTTTACAAACGTAAAGATAAATTGAAACGGGGATATAAAAAATACTATGGTGTTGGTAATCTGGCCTATCTTAGGCGTATAGATGGCAGTAACATATTTTAAAAATTGCTAACCATGTTAGGAAGAGTCTTACGTGTGAGTTAAAAGAAAACACTTCCAAAAATACTCGCTATGCTTTATTTGCAACAACTTTTAATACTTTATTGAAAAAATCACTTCGCCATTCTTCTCTTCCACGTAATTTCTCTATCGATTTTTTCACTTACTTTGTTTCTTTCCTCTTTCCACCAATTTTCCCGACGTTCTTCCCTCTTCCTTATCTTTTTCATTAATCCAACAGAGGCTTTTGCAACCAATCTTTAGAAAATTGTCGTATGTCCCTTAAAAAACCGCTTCTTGTTCAATACCCGAAGGTCTATTACCGAGTGGTTCTAGAGCACCTGGTAGCGTCTTGAAAGTGGAATGTCTCTTAAATTTAGTGGAGGATTTTGAACAAAAGTTATAAGAGTCTGTCGCAGGTGTCATTGTGATTCTCGAGCATCTTCGCATTATGTGAAAACATAGTGATGTCTAATTAGAGAAAAATCATGAAAAATACTTGTGTACGATGTTAAATAATCTTGATGCTCAACTTAGGTCATATCCTGGTTATTAATATTCATCAGTACTAATGTGAGTTAGCCCTCTGGGTGCGTTTTGAATGTTGAGGCCTTTAGCCACAAAGTTGCGCACTTGCTCTTATTAATGACGGCATCATCCGTTAACTAGAACATGATAGTTGAGTGCCCTGATTATGCTGATTTTGTAATAAGGGTTACCAACTATGGTCCAATAGTTCATGCCGTGTCTTTTATTAGGACATGATTTGTGAGAGTGTCTTTGTGTACCCTGAAAGGCCTCATATTTTCTTATATTGTCTTTCTTTAGACTATTGATAAGTCTTCCGAGATTTGGACAAACCTTAAACGAGAGCACTCCTATGGAAAATATATGTAATAGGGTCTTGTCTAGTCTGAGTTATATGAGCAAGCCCATCTGCTTCTAGAACATTTGATCCGATTGATGAGAGCCTTTGAATTTGAAAGGGTCATGTTCAATGGTCTTGTTCTAGATCTATGTATATTTTGATAGTAGTCTTTCGTATAGAACCTGTGATTTGCATTAGGTCCTATTAGAAAAGTGCTGTCCTTTGAATTAAGTTGCTCTATGAGAAATTTAACCTGTTGCGCATCTTATGTAAATATAATGTATGGTTAAGATATCACGACATCGATTTTTGAATTTGATATGTCTATATGAGATTTGGACTTTGAGTGAAATTTGAGTGTCTGATTTGGACATGAGAGGGATCGAAAATCTAAATATTGATCATTGGAAAAGTACGAGAGGTCCATAAGGTGGGGAGAGTTTCTAAACCAAATGGACATTGGAAAAACAAGTAATAATATGTGAGACCTTAGGAAAGACAAGAGGGAGCCCACCAAAAACATGGTATAAAAATTAAAGGGGGAGGCCGGATCAGGATGACCATAACAAAAGACCCGGGCCCAGCGAGCTTTGAGACAAATGTAGATTGATACATGAAGAGCTGCAAAACCAACATAGTAAGGGCAAATCTAATAGGTGAAAGAAGAATGGAATTAGATAGTGTATGGAAATAGAAGGTTGCTTCCTTAAATAATCCCTTTATTACAA
The DNA here is from genome assembly GCA_008642245.1 of Bassia scoparia. NCBI lineage: Eukaryota > Viridiplantae > Streptophyta > Magnoliopsida > Caryophyllales > Amaranthaceae > Bassia > Bassia scoparia. Next base: position 65,126 of record SNQN01001344.1, read on the forward strand.
GATTTTGTTACCCAACCCATACAAGTGCTATGGTGGCGCACCTTTAACATGGTGCGTCCTCTTTGATGTTTGATCAATGCCCGAGTCCCTTGAAGTGTACCAAAGAGAAACGACTTACAGACAGTTTGCTATTTGGAATAAGGTTATCGAGTGAGAATAAAAGATCTCATCCCTCTTGACCAACTCTCACTCTAAATGTATTCCCTTTAGCTTTTATTATTTAACGTGTTACCAATGATTACTTGGCTAGTTATGTCGAAGGTATGTGCTTATATATAATGATGTAGGTATCAAGCATGGCAGTCAATCGATTTTTTTTTTCCTTATATGTCAGTATTCAGATATGAGAACAAAGTAATTAAACGAAAATCCATGCATCATAGGCACCTCGGTGATGGCGACCAATGTTGTGATTTACTTACATCCGCCGTGTTCGCCCACATCCTGCTTGACCGTAGTCCGCTATTGAGCTGGCCCGCGCACTACGTACCTTGCGGAATACAGACCGATCGAGTGAGCGTTGCCGTGAAGGTATGCAACAGCTGGAGCTAGAGAGTACGATCGTTATGCTTGACTCGCCATTTCTATGACAATGCTCATTTCGAGGAGGAAGCTAATTATGGGTTGTTGTGAACCTGTAAGTGAAGATAGAGAGCCCGGATATTTTATGAGGATGTAGTACCGGACCCCCAATGTTTCAATCTTCGTTTGATCTTGAAGGTTGATGATCCCATGCACAAGCTTAATTTGGATTTCCATCAGAACTTTAGATTTGTGTTAATGTTCTAGCTTTGTATTGTTCTTGCAAGAAATAACAGCGGACTATAGATTTCACATGTAAGAGTTTTGATGGTATTGCTTTTCTCGCCATTTTCACTTATCTATGAATTAGTTTAGAACTATCTATATTTCTTTAAGCAGCACTTAGTTTGTAGAATTTTTGATTTTTAGACTTCTTTGCCATGCGTTGTCTACTCCACATTCCAAGAGGAAAGGCGACACCCTCTTGTTTGATGTAGTTAAATAGCTTTAAACAATAATGTAATATGGCTACTTTAGGCATCTAAAGGTTTGCAATATGGATAGAATTGATACTAATTGTTTCGAAGATTTAACCGTTGAATGGAGGGAAGGATTAATTTTTGTGGGATGGCGGTATTGAATAGTGGGACCTCTCTGATTTCTATCGTACCTATATTTATTCTGTTTGATCGTTTTTGTTTTCGTTTGATTTCTTTCCTTCCTCATAATTAATTTATTGCTGAGATTTTTTTTTTTAGGTTAAAGTCCCAGTATGCAAGAGAGTAGTGTCGGCTTAACTTATCAAATTGAAGATCATGTAAAATCACAATTGTAGAGGAATGGAAAAAGCAAAAGACAATACTTATTTTATTGAAATTAGCTGAATGTGCGGTTAAAAGATTACGTCCTAATTTTACATCGACCGATAACTCAAAACAAAACTTAAAAGAAATGGGAATAGACCTCGACAATATAAGACTAGCATGATATATTACTCTAAATCTTAATTATATAGTAAGACCGCTCATCTAACTCCTCTGAAATCGCCACACTTTGGAAAAAATGGGAGACTACATAGACCGGCGCACTCTTGATGTAAGATAGTGAGCATGGTGTTGATGCCCCTTTTCTCATCCTGATTTAATGGCCAAGGAATGGTACTAGGATTTAAGGCTCCCTTTTTGTTCTCGTTGATCATTCCAGAGGTAGGTAACTCCCTCGCAAGACCGAAACATATCCTGGGGCCTCTTTTTGTCGGTGCCTTTGCGTCATGACTGCCTTGTTCCTTTATATAGCGCTCTTCTTGCCTCACTGTTGCGGTCCTAAGTTTTTACAAAATGGAGTGGAAGTCGATGACTTTTGAATATAACTCCGGGACTTATAGGTTTGGTGACTCGACGCTGGTTTTCCTGATTACCATTGATATAAGTATTCGTTCTGAGTGTAATGTGTATGTTTGTAACTAGTGTACCTCTAACTGAGAGCAATATTTGAAGTTATTAAATAGCTGCTTATCTCGTTAATATCAAATTATAATTTACATATACAGCTGCGGTAGACTTCGTAGTGTGAGTAAAGATATATTCAAACCTTAAAGATAGGTGTCCTCATATTCAGTATATTAAGTACTTCTCTGAGACCAAATAATGCAAAAAGGCACTTTTCCTGAACTATATGGACCTTATCCTTTTGAATATCAAAGTTACCTAGTGCAGTTATCTAAATGATCGAAACAGCCTCCTAATGGCTTAGTTTGCAATTTTAATGTGTGTTGCTTGAGAGATTGAAGTTGAAAAATGAAGCCGCAAACACCAACTTCAAAATTTAAGGCTCTTGGGTTTGAAATGATGAACCTTAAATTCTCAGATTTTTAAGTTCTTAGTCCCTCTAAAGAATTAAATAATACACATATAACAAAGAGTAATACAAGGATTCAAAAGATCGAATCATAAGTCAGATCTCGATTCATCTAGGGAATATAGGAATATGAATCGTAATTGATCAATATAGAAGTTAGCAGCCAATTAGAATTATACATAGAATTGAATAAATTGATATGATTAGCGATAATATCTAGCCATTGAAATTGAGTTAATATATAGAATTTAAGATCTTTGAAAAAATGTGCCTAATGAATCATTGGAAACTTCCATCATGTCCTGAATTGCAATCTACATAGAGTTTGAGGTGGACCAGTGGTTTGGGTGTAACGGGTGGTCGGTAAGAATATTGGTACTGATAATCCCAAGACAGTATCACAAGTGTATAACTAAGGAACAACATTTGATGAAATCACAATGCCTAATACCGTAATAATTCACCCTTAAGTCAGGGATCTCCTAATGTGGTTCGAGCTATAAAGTCACTATCCCGAGCTTGTTAAGTTCTTGATAGTGTACTTCACGCCTAAGATAGAGCTGGGGATCCAACATTTCATAGTGATCACTACTAGTGCATCTCACAACATCTTATATCGCACTCATATTTAGGTGTTGATTTGGAATGTGCCGATGATAGTGGATCCTATCCCTATGATAGGACCACCCTAATAATAATACCACCACGCATTCGCAGTAAAGCACGTGCATTACTCTTGTACGTGGTCGGCATGGGCGGGATGGACTTACCTTAGCCATGTGATCATTAAGCACATGCTTACCAAGGTAAAATTCCCCCCTTATATCCATCATGTGAGAAAACGCCCATATTGAGACCAATTGGGTCGCGTTAAGACATGACTCCTATTTGAAGGTTTGCAAAGCAAAAATTCAATTATTTATGAAAATTACCTGGGGAAACATACGAGACTTATCAAAGAATGCTGTCACCTACCAAATTGGTGATTATCCCGAGTGAAGTCGCCATAAAACTGTAGGCTTCGGGCCCCGCCCTTAGGGGGTTGACTTAGCTTTCAGCTAGTCATGGCAAATGAGCCGTAGCAATGAAATCCGCATGTGGAAATATGCGGTGTAAGTTTAGTCTGGGATGGTCGTGTCTTTAGTTCATGATAAGAAATGGTGATCAAAATTTTGCCCTCACCTTGTTTTCACTAATAGGTTATTCTACGGCACGCCCTCGTTACATATTTTTGCCAAATACCGCACTGAGTGGCCCACAAAATAGGTCCAGTAACTCATATGAAGTAGTGGGTTTACGGGACATGGCCTTATCGGCCATATTGAATTCACTCAGATAACTCCACCAATTGTCCGCCAACGCAATGTATCGTTGGTGGCCTACCCTACTCTTGAAAGGTACATCCTTATTTATAAATAGTCTCTCATGAAAAGATCATAGACAATGTTGTCCTGGAATTCAATTAGGTGCAATGAAATCTCCTCAGTCGATGTTCCCCTCTTGAAAAAGCGCAACATGAAGGAGGGCACTTAACCCAATTTATTACTACTGGTGTAGCGTTATGCCTCATTATATACAAACAATGGACATTAATACCTCACCAATTTCAGTGATTAATAAGGCGATCACTTGATTGTTAGTCGTGGTGGAGTAATTTAATTCCCAATATGTCCGTGTGCTCATAGTAGAGTAGACAGTGTAAAATAGGACTTAGTCCCGCCCTTCAATATGATTATCATTACTTTTAAATTATGAACTTGCAACAATTGATAATTCTCATGGTGGTCTTGATCTCTTCATATTGATCTGTTTCCGTGTAAAGTCCTCCCTGATAAATAATTTTTTTTGTGGTAAAGGCTGATGAATAATTTTATGCTTACAAGATGTTAGGAATATGTACATAACTAAAACATATTAAATATCCAAATATTGTTATAGTAAAGCACTAAAAGATAAATGTGTCGATTGTGTGTTAATCGTACATATCTTCGAACCTGTTTATTCTTGCTTTTGGAGAAAGTAAACAGAAAATGATTAAAGTAAACCAACGTGAAAATGTGAAACGCTCCTTTGTTTGATCGCTTAATCGAGTACAAAATAAAGCGCTTATAACCATTGTGTTTAAAAATAGTAAGTCGACTCTATTATTATATTGACAATATGTCGATCCCACTAATAAATTGTGACAAGATGATGATAAAACGAATTTGAAAACGTTTATGACAATCCTACTATTTACTGGAAGAATGATTCAGATGTTGGTTTCTACATTGTGTTAATTGAATTGAAACTCTAATAATAATTAGGTCAATTAAAAGTGACAAAAGGAATATTAGAAAAAAAGAGGTCAAAAAGATGTTTTAGGTGGGAAAGTATAAGTCTCATGCCAGATTATTATACCATGTGCCATTAGTCCGGATCTACGTGAGTTCAAATCTGATGATTCGAAAATAGGTATCTCGTCGGAGCCGTGTGAGTGTACTCCGGTGATCTTAGCATTAGAATGAATTGTGTTAGATCGTGTTCTATGGGATCCAACATGAGGACTATCGATTGTGAGAGCCTTGATTTGAAGTTGTGAAATTTTGGTCGTGAGTTTTATATGCAGGCAAAGCATGCAGTAATTTTTGATTTTTTTATAGCCAGTTTTGTTTTATATTAGTCTATTTTAATATTGATTCTTATAAAGGAATAAATTTTTAAACTTATTGAGAAGGGAATTAATATTAAAAAGAGGGAAGGTGTAAACAAAGAAAAAATATAAAAAAATAGGAATAAAATATAAAAGGAGTCACATAAAAAGGTAGAACAAAGAGTGCAAAAACAAAGAGGAATAAAAATAGTAATATTTCGTTGACAACAATGCTTGATTGCTTGAACCCATGACATTTGCTATTTGGAATAAGGTATCTCATCACTTGAGCCAACTCTACTTTGTGACWTACTATTATTCTTACTTTATTCATTTTATATTTTAAAAATATTTTTTTTCAAGAAAAGAAAATTAAATTGAAAGCGGTGGGACAATGTCCCCTTCCCCTGTTGCGTCCGCTAGTGCGAGTGCTGCAAGTAATGCACAGCGGAAGAAGTACTATAATCTACACATTCTAGTACATGGTTTTGGCATGGAAGAGCCATGAAAACACAATGTTTCCGTACGTGATCACACCATGTTACAAACATGTATGTTGTTTGTTGCCCAAAACAAGGAAACTAGTAAGAGTACTTCCGTAATTTCAAACTAAACCCTAGTTGATTTTAGCTACTTGACTACTCAATTCAAGTGACACACACCTTGCTTAAATAGTTAAATATGTTTGTTTGATATAAAGTACCAAACAATTACGGAGTGGTTGACTTTCATTCGTTCGGTTTCGTCCTTCTTTCTCAAAAATGCATTAAGCACATGATTAAGGTTTACTTAAAACTTATCTTTGGAAACTAGTACTTGTGTTAAAAGTACATCAGTTAAAATGAAGCAAAAAYAACTGATATAATTATAATTCTACARTGAAAAAATGACAAACCACAATAACACGCTTATCTATTTAATGCTTAGGACACGGCTACTCAATAACCCAAATTCCCCTTCCTCTTTCCCCTCTCGCCCTTTGCTAAGCCATGTTCTAGTTTTAAAATTGATAAGAGTTTTGTTTGTTACTTCATTTACATCTTTAGGATAAGGTTGTCGATTTGATCCTACGAGATAAAGTTTTAACTTGCAATGTAACAATACTAGTCATCATAAACTCGGTCATAGTCTATAAATATTAATGTCCATTTATCTAACAGAATGAAACGTTCTTTTCACCTTTAAAAAAACGTGGCTTGCTGTATGTAAACCACCACATTGCAATAACTCCATGGGTCCAACCAAGCAAAACCAACAATGAAAAAAAAATCAAGCGTAAGTACACGTTAGTTCAAACAGTATCACTAACAAAGAAAGAAACAAAAATGGCGATCACTGCTTAAGTACAGTTTTGGTAGCAATATCAATAGTAGAAATATTATTATCGTACATGCTAATGGCCAACATATCATAGTAACATCATATGATCACATACTAGGGCTTTATTTATTGCAATTTAGGATTGTGATGATGATAGTGCTTATGATAGACCATACACACACCCCAACCACTAGAATAGTGTAGTGTGTGATGGGTTGTTGGTGTATCGGGAAAAGCCTACACATACATATAGTGTAAGTTTACATGGTCCACATATGTATTAATTCTCCTTTTTTAATCGCGTAATGCAAGTGAGTTCATTATTCCACTACTTGAAAATGTATCATTGAAAATTAAAATTTGAAATTTGAAATTTGCTTTGTGCATGTCCGTCTCAAAAGCATACAATTTTACAATCCATAACCATTCATTTAGGTGGTGGATCAATATGTCTTAATGTGAAAGTTAAAATAGATAGRCYTAATATAACTTGATTATTRTGAATCTCTGTCATATGATTTGTTTTCCGTGTAAGTCCTCYTCGATAAATAATTTTTTTTGTGGAATGATTTTAAATTTATTACAATTTTCAATAAAAATGAAGAATGATGTATGTATGGAGGAAAATAATTACCGTATAGTATAACATKTTGTATTTAGCTCTATTATTTTGTGCATGAAGATGAGGGAATGTTCATATTGAAGTCACGCAGACTAAGTGTATGTCTATTATCTCTCGAGCCTTGATTCGTCAAGCATAAAATGATTGCTGGACATCTTCACATTTCGATCTGAATGTGACCAGACATACACGTCTTCTTTGCTTTTGTTAAGTAGTTTCCGTCTTAAACGTCGTCTGCTATTGCATACTTGCCCTCAACTCCTCACTTCTTAAGTGATCTCTCTCCTTTATTATTTGCAATTATTTTACGTTGATTTATACATATTGGTCCTCGTACTTTCTTTGCCTTTAATGATTACTCCTTCCCAATAATAAACTTTGCCACATTTTCTTTGTTGGAGTCTCAAATAGTAAATGACACTAGTCACATTTTGAAGTAATCAATGGACCAAGTAATAATTACCTAATTGGTTAAATGATTATTATCTTTATTGGGACGAAAGGAGTGACATTTCAAAGTAATGGAGGAAGTAACGAACTAATATAACTTACGTGTTACAATAGTTACAAGACAGAGAGAGTAATAAATTAAACATAACGATGACCAATAACATATAACTTTAAAGGAAAAATTAAAAACATTCCCTCAAATTCAAGCACAAAATAATAGAACTAAATACAACAGGTTATACTATACGGTAATTATTTTCCTACATACATACATACATCATTCTTCATTTTTATTGAATATTGTATTATATTTAAAATCGTTCCACAAAAAATTTATTTATCAAGGAGGAATTACACGGAAAACAAATCATATGACAGATTCACAATAATCAAGTCATATTAGGCCTACCTATTTTAACTTTCACATTGAGACATATTGATCCACCGCCTAAATGGATGGTTATGGATTGTAAAATTGTATGCTTTTGAGACGGACTGGACTGGTTTATTCATTGATTATATGTTCATGTTTTGAAGTTTCTATTTTTTGTTCCAAGGCAATGACTTTAAATGAAACCACAAATCACTAGATTAACACTCCATCGGTAGACGTAGGAGGATACATCAAAGAATTAAATACTCACTATAAAGTTGTTTACTTTGCCTTCCTTTCAAATACAACACATAGATTGAAATACTTCTCTCGTTTCCTTTTGTTTGTCTTGTTTGATACTAGATAATACCCGAGCAAATGCTCGACTTTTTAATAAATTACAAAATACCGTAAATAAAATCAAATTTTATTTTTTAAATGTGATTATTTCATAATAATATTTTATTTTTGATAATAAATAGAATTATATATGTATATCAATTAATAAATGTTTAAGTTTTATCCAAAGTATAATTATTAACCTTAATTAAATGTTTTCTTATAATTTCTATGGCAATAATAAATATAAATATTAAAAATAATAATAATAATATAAATATATATAATTAATAAGGTGTGAATGGTGAGGGAATTTGGGAGGGAAAATATGAAGGTGGGGATTGCTTTAGTATATGTTATGATTGGAGAGAATTAAGGAAAATGAATTTTAGATTAATATAATTGTTAATTAATGAAATTTCTTACTTGAAAAGAATTATTTGACTTTAATTATTTTAGTGGGACTTAAAAAATGTAATAAATTTGTGTTGGAAATGATTTTGAGATTAATCTCGATATAAGTGGAAATATACGGAGAAGAAAAATAAAAATATGGTTTAATTCACCATAAAAAAAAAGCGTTTGCTTCCTCGATACTTCCTCCTTATGCCAGTAACCAGTTGCAGCCCTAACATACCATAAACTTTTGTTGTCGGTGAGTTCGCCATTAATCAAGTTGAGTTGGACTACATGCACCCCTACAGTGATAGTACCCTCATAACGTATGTTGTCTGTCTCATCCGTCAGATAGCTCATTCTTCAGCTGGATTAGAATAGTGGAACACCGTAGCACACTACATCAATACGTATGAATAAATTTGAGGGAGATAAAATTAAAAAAATTCAAACAAAACACTTCAAAAAATTCTAATTTCGAAAAACCAATGACAAACAGCTCAAAAAAGGGATAAGAGAAAAATAACATTCCCCACGAGATATAGAATCACTAGGTTACAAATCGGGGATTCGGGGTTGGGGCACTCCTCATTTAGCTAATCTAAGGCAATTTGCATTTTGCAACTAGAAAGATGTACACTTCTATATTCATAATCTCATTGCAAAATTAGGAAAAAAGTCGGTTGCTCCTCCCATGTTTTAAAACCCAAGGGTACAAATGATTTATAGGCAGCAAGGAAAAGGAATATACTCCAAACAAAACGTACCCCCACAACATCGAATTTAATTAGCATGTGTTCAAACCCAAACATTCTACTCCCTACCGCTACATGAAGTTTCTGCCACTTTTTCTCATCTTGAATGCTTTCATGAAATCTTGTTCAACTTCACAACTATTAATCTAAGGAAACTATATTATTTTAATTGGTGGGATCCACCATGTGGAACTTCCATTTCCTTTCTACTTGCAACGACATCATATACATAACTATACAATATTTTATTGTTTTTCTACTTAATCTAAAATCTACTTACTTTAACCCACCACCTTATTATATTAGTTTCCAATTTCCTCAAATAGTGCTATGACATGAATTTCATGGAATGGGCAAGTAACAACTAGTCTCGTACTATGCTAGATAGTTTGTTACTCGAAAATTAACTAGGTTGCAAGTTGTACAAAGATATTCAACTTTCCATTTCAGGAGTTAATATTAGTGGGAATAACAATAAGAGATTTAGTTGGATTTGTAGGTGAGAGCGTAAGGTTTGAAAAACAAACCTCTATTTGGGATGTTGAGGTTTTTGAAATGTTTGATAAAAATTGTATAAATGAGATGGAATTTAGAGTGTGTATGGGCTGTAAAAAAAATAAAAGGGAAATAAAATAAAATAGGTAAAAGTTAAAAATAAAAGGGGAATAAAATATTGAAGTCCACCAACAACCCAGAAAAGGATGAACTATTGTTGGTGAGGGAGTTTGTATGAAGAGATTGTATAAGTTATGTGTCAGATTCAAACCTACTTAAGGTTTAAACTATGTTGATGTCCTTAGAAACTAAACTTTGTCAGCAATCATTGGTATATTAATATAATATATATAATAATACTAAATATATATATATATATAATATATATAATAATATATATATATAATATATATACTAATATATATATATATATATAATTCAAATACAAATTAGGATGTAATCAAATATATATTTTAAAACCCGAGTCAAATATTGTAAAAATTATGGATAGAGTAATAACATCATAAATCTTGTCTTATGGTTAAGATACTATATTTTTACACTCGATGCTGCGTGTTAAACAAAATAAACGTTTATAGATTGGTAACGTAGTTTCTTATTATCCAATAACTTTAATGGTTTTAGTATCGATTCATCGTTAGTCAATATGAAGTCATGTTAAAATAAAGAAACTATAATATCGCGAAAAAAAACATTGTGTTTAACTAATATTAGATGGTGATAGAATGTGAGAACATATATTTAGTGTACAAATTTTATAGTATTTAAACCTGATTGTACGGTATTAACTAACACTAAGTTTCCACGTTGAATCCACCAATTATGTTATCGCACGAATATCATCTGATTCAGTGAAACTTTAATATGAAATTCTCCAAGTCATTACATTTTTGTTCTCATTGTGTCAATCTTATTACATTATTTTGTCAATTGAATTCTTTTTATTAATATGACTTAGATTATGCAATGTTTCATTGTTACACGTTTATTATGGTAAGAAAAGAAAATAAATTTAAACATTAGTTAATTAGTATTTAGTTGAAATTTTAAAAGCAATGYCATTTTTAACTTGTTCAACATTTATGACAAATTGAAAAGTAAAAAGAGATGATTAAATATTTTTTTAAATCATTGTAAATTAAATAATGAAGGATATGATAGTCATTTCATAKGRGATCATTAAGGGTATGATAGACATTTTGTAAGGGGACACCATCTTCCTCCCCCTTCACTTATATAATAGAGATAAGTAATCAAWTGACAAATGTACTCCCTCCATAACATAATTATAACTGTAAACTGTAATGGACACTTATTATAGACATATTCCAAATTATTAAAAGCACACTTTCGTGCGAAAATAATATTGAAAATTATGCTCTCTCAAAATGTGTGCCAATAACAAGCAACTATRCCCATGAATACCATTGCATGGGATTGGACTTTGCGTAACCTAATTCATAATACCGAGTATAAAATTTAGATGTTACACACTTTGTCCAACAAAATTTGCAATATTTGATTTGGTACGATTTTTAAAGTGTACATTTGATTACTTATAAACGGCGTCAAATTAAATGTTGCAAATTTTACGTACTATCAGAGTGGATAACATCTAAATTCTACCGTCGAATTGAAGAGATATAAGGAATCAAATATACACTGTTTTAAAAACCACGCCAAATCAAATATTGCAAATTTCGTTGGTAATAACATCTGAATTCAACATGTTAGGATATACTCCGTGATTAGTCATGTTACTATTATTTMGTAGACCACTAGTCAACGTTCACGATAACAAACGGGTAGCCAACTACCATGCCCATGAACACCATTGCATGAGATTGAACATTGTCTGACCTAATTCATAAGGTATCAAAATCGGGTTGGCCGGTATTCGTAATGTTTGTGCTGCTTTGCATTGTGTTAGCTTTCGCYGGAGGAGTTGACCTGGCTAGGGTTGTGATATGGGCTAGAGTTAAGGATAACTCACATGCAAGGGGTAGTGTTGAGCTCGTGTTGAGTCCACATGTGAGTGGAAGTATTGTCCCGCATTGATGAAGTGTAAATTAAGGGAGAGTGCGAAGGGATTAAGGCTGGCAAATGGTTCGTGTCGTGTTGTGTTCGTGTCATAAATTTTCGTGTCAAATACCATTGACCCTAACTCTACCCATTTAATTTCAGGTCGTGTTCGTGTCAACYCATTTAWTTTTTTTKTGTSKMAAAWMTCWMA
>SNQN01001345.1:0-16748 GCA_008642245.1 Bassia scoparia
GGTATAAATCGTCTACAATATCGCCATAAAACTAAAATTAATATCGATTCTATAAATTTCAATACACCTGGAAACATCAATACATTACTAACCAAACACCATACAATATCCAAAAAAACACCACTAATATCACCAGAAAACCATTCTTATATTAACAATAATGAAAAAATTGCTGAATTCTAGTGCCACGCCAGAAAAAAATTAACTTGAATCAATACGTTACCGCTTAACAATACAATCAATCAAAATAAATAGAACAAATTATTACCATCATTAACTATTCAACACCTCCACAAATTTAAAAATACCAAAACATATGAATAAATGTATATACCCAATAAAGTCCAAAGTTCACCTTCCTTTCGTCCTGCCATCACCTATGCTAACTCTAGGTGTCATAACATAGTGCACAATTCATTATCAAATAAAAAAAATCTAAAACCTCTCTGAACATTTACCACTACTCTTATTACGCCCCTCCCATACCCACATCTACCAGAACGTAACCATATATACAGAACATTTTTTTTTTCTTTTGCTTATTATGTGTTTTATGGTTGAAATGGAAACACTACTTGCTAGCTGGTTCTCTGCACCTTTTTTAATTCACAACAATGATAGATGTTATAACACAACCGATGCTGAATCTCGGACGGTAAGCTATTGTCAAGCCTAATTTTATAGAGGTAATTATTAGTTATCGACCGATAGTCGTCATTGTACCCTATATTTTCCCTCCAAATTGTTTTGTCGTTATTCTCGATCCAGGTAAATCGTCAGTATTGAAAGACACACCGAATTCCGATTTTCGGTCAGTAAAATTTTTTTAGCGACTATCCTTACGCGACCAATCAATCGATGATAATCGGTCCTTGTAACCCGGACATATAATATTTGCCACAAAATGCCGTATCGGCTCGGATGACCTTGGTTCCGCCGAGGGACCAATTTTCTTGTTGCTGCCATTGCATCCAATAACCCTATGACCCTTGGCAATTCACAAGAAAACCCATGTGCCATTGTTCTTAATGAACGAGACTCCATTACTTCCTCACTATATAGTTCAATACACCACGTTAGTCTGACTTTATTTTTTTCAGACTCCAAAACTGCTTCTTTGCAAGAAATTGGCTCCAGTTGTCTCAATTTCATCTGCATACATGCAATGCATAACGCTACCAACTCCTCTACACAACTAAGGATTTTCTTTCTCTCTTTCCATCCTTGTTTCAATGAGTCTTTGCAAGGACTTCCCTTCTTCGTCATTTAGAACAATATCCGCAATCTGCGGTGTTCAGTTATCTACACTCACCACATGTCCAATTCACAAGCACCAACAGGCTTTCATCATCACCATGACTCAGTAGTCACCAGATGCCCTATCCACCTGAATTCTGCGTAAACGATCCGCAAATAAGGAATAGACAACGATCGTCAATTTAAGCATCGGTATCTCTCGAATTGTAGCTATTCATTCCATCGCCTGTGCAGGTTTTGTCATAGATGCAAACAGTATCATTTTCTAATCAAAAGTTACATCATTCATATCATGATAATCGACTTTTTGATGGGGACCAATTCTTTATCCTTAACACCACATCTCCACTATCCCATGAAAACAACCCTTCCTGGATCTACTGCTCAAGTTTAACCACATTTGAGCGTGGTAACTAAACAATGCATCTCCGAAACAACCCGACTACACGAATAATCACACTCCTTCAGGAACCATTTCACTCACAAAGGTATTTTGCAGTCAATACTGTATTGAGATAGCGCACAACCTTCACCAAATAGCACAGCGTGTTCACAAATTGCACCTGGATGGCCGTAGAGTGCGCGAGCCAGTCAAACCTCATCAAAAGCCATATACGAGCGAGGTGCGTGTCTTTAAGCAAGTCTTATTCAACTTCTCTACGATACACCATCTTTTTTTTAAAGTGTCATATCCTATACGGTTACGATGTCTATTATACAATCCCATTCGTCCCGGTGCATAGATTATTATACTCATTCACAGAACAAATCTCAGCCACAGGAGCCATCTCTTCGTTCGAGGGGGGGGGGACGTTTTTTTAACCTCTACTTGTCGTACTGATTCTCAAACTAACACTTCCATATGCTGACGTGTTAGAAGCACATACTAATACATATATACTTACAGAACATAAGAATCGATGTAACTCTAGAAAAATCATCAATAAAGAGTACCCAAAAATATTGATTTTCCCCCACATACCACTCAAACACCGAAGACAGCCCCCAACAAATCAGAAAGAATATAATCCAAACTGGCCTTATGTGACATGCAACCCTTTGCCGAACTTGGGACGACTGTGTGTCTTACCAAACACACAAAATTCAAAAACTTCAGATCTTCACCTTAGTGACCACAGAAGGCCTAATTGGATTAATGGTCTGCCAACCCGCGCCTCTCGCTCAAATATGTCCAAGCTTCTTACTGCCCTAGCTTATTCAATCTCATCTGCAAACTCGCTGGATGCTACAAATGACAAAAACCAATCCAAGACAATAGTACATATACTAGTAATAATACAAGAAATACCCCATACATATACCTTTCAAGAGTTAAACTACCTTCGAACTTCACTTCAATGACACACAAATTCCCCATTTATGAGCCTGAAACATAAAGCCTCCTTGTCAAAGTAAATAGTACCGATAAGAGAGATCAAATTCTTGCTAACGCTTCATCAAAGTACGAATCATCGCCACCCATCAATCTAAGTCTTAATCTGAATAGTCCTCTACCACAACGCTTACAAGCAAAGCACTTATTACCCTCATAAACTCTTAACTATCACTATCATAGGACTCATAAGTTAGAAAACCTTCTCGAACACGGACCACATGTGATAGTGACAACCAGAATCTAACACCACGAACTAATCCTCTACTATCACCCCTACTACATAAAAAGGTTTATCTTCCTCCGAATCAATATCAGATAGCTGTTCATACTTACGTATAGAACATTGACCTTATTTTTGGTATTTTGTAGGACACAGTATCGTTTCCACAAAACCAAATGACCAGTGTTTTCTTCTTACCTCAATAATAGTGACAACTATTCCTGGGTCTCTATTATTTACCCTGCAGAAATTCTTTCTTTTCATTTAGAGTATCGAATGAATATGAAGACAACTACTTGCCTGAACTCACATGACTAATCCGAGCCCCCCTAATAATCCACTTTCATATAGTGTCGCACCACATACATTTGGCGCAACTCCCTAGTAAAAAAAAGTCCCTGACATTCCATGTCTCTAAGGTCAACAGTTTCTATTACAACACAAACGAGCTCAAACAAAAAGCTTTTTCATAAGAAGCAGGAAAAGAAGACTCATACAAAAACCTCAACAGCATAGCCATCCCTCAGGCCTCAATCTTAACATCACCAAATAACGCAATATCAAGTAATATAGTGTTAAGCTTTCAAGATGATCCATTACTTTGAGGCAGTACCCGACTGCATTCGACAGAGAACACACATCATTGTTGAACCCACATAACTTTAGTCGAGAGATCTTTGTCATGTAACAGACCTCATTCCAATTTTGCACCTCAAGACCAATCTATGCATGTCATCTGTATCTGAGACTTTCGATGATCACATTCATCTGCCAAACCCTATAATCATATGGTGGGAGTGAGCCTTCTCCTCCATTCGGATCCCCCCTCTAATCCGACTCGCTCTAACCCCTTCATCGAAGCAATCCTTTTTCCTTTTCAGTCAACACGTAATGCACTTCCAAATACCACTGTTGCCTATTTAACAAGGCATTCGCCCATCCTGATCTTGCCATGTAGCGGACGAATCTATAATTAGCCACTACCTGCAAAATTCTTCCCATGAAACTCCACTGCAATATTTGTAGTTACCATTGACACCACCTTATGATTCTCTCGATTATTCTGGTCACCATATAGTAGCACACGCCTTTGGCAATCTTCTGACTGCTCTAACATCTTTCTGGTATGATGATAGAAGGGCATACTAGTCTGAATATTAGCGGAACTAATTGTAATTTTGGTGCTACAGGAGTAGGCAACAACAGCGTATTTCCTTGCAGAGAAGTTTGAGGCGGTATGCATTGGAATAGGCTTGTGTGATAGATTGGTTGTTGTTGGAGAGGATTTGAGAAGCACGGCTAGAAGACAGCAGCAAGTAAAAATATGGTCTATCTCTGCAGAACATCCTGGCATAATCTCAATAGCTTCAGAGATTGTACTGCGCGGTTTAAAGGCCTTCACAAAATGTTCAACTGACCATAAACATTGTTTAACTCCACTCAAGAAAGCTGCCTCCAAGTATATATTCTTCTGACAAGATACTGACCCCAATGCTGCCCCTTAACCATGGGACCTTAATTCCTCAAAACTCATAATATATTAATTCAATAGGGTGAAAATGGTTTTGTTGCATTTGTTGAACATCTTCAACCCACACTGTTCACTGACTGATCCTTCTGAACACGAGAATCAACATCAATCATGAAATCATCACCACACTAACAGGCTTTCTAATGCTAAGAATTCTTAAAACCCAATTGCTCAGCTTTTCCAGTCATGTAATAAAGATGTCAATTACTTTTAGACTTGCCCATCCGCACATTGCACAACTTGAAAGTAACTAGTGCATATTTTTTAATCCAAATCTTAGCATATGTAGCCATCAAAAACAAAGTGCAATTGAATTTGAGGCAATCATACCTTGCACCCTTGTTCATTGATCATCATCTCCTTTGGTGATCCACCCAATGATACTGTTTTTCTCCTGCTCTCTTCTTTCTGCTTGATATCACAGTGCAACACCTCTTGCAGAGATAGAAATTGGATTGCCTCAAACTGGTACTGTTCGTCAGTGGGTGCCTCGATACGGCTGCTGCCTCCATTTGGCTTCTGTATAAATCTGTGCGGTGCCCAGCATCGAAGTTACGTTAACAAACAAAAACTCCCTCAATGATTGTAATTATGATTTTTGAAATGCAATTCTATCAACAGTTGATTGCGAGTGTTAAATCAGGTGTATGAATATTGTATTCTTGCGATATTAACATAAGATATCGAAAAAATGATGTCAAAAGTGAGATGGTTGCTCTGAACCTATTTAAGAAACAGGAATGTATTCTACCTGGTAATAATTATGCACATAAGTAAATCGACAGAATTGAGCAGAATTAATGGATAAGAATGAGAGAACAAAACTTAGAGTCCTAAAGAAGAATAAGAGATGTTTTATTAATTCTCCCTGACAATGAATCTCATCCAATGCTAGCCCTTGTTCTATAAAGACTTGAGTTACAAGATCAAAAATCATCTCTAATGACAGCTAGCTTTTACAACTAATTACATCGAGCTGTTAATAACCTTTAACCCTTAAAAAAAAACAAAAAACAACAAAAAAACAAAAAAAAATCTGTAATATTTAGTCGTTATTACTGTAATTACAATATCCAACTAATGAAACAGTCAAATACCAAAGCCCTAGTCTAATATATGCCAGCTTCACAGGTACATAAAGATGCCAGTCTATTTCCATTGAAAACTGATTCGAATCACTCAACATGCCTTCGCCTGCTATAAATGATCCAATCTCCTCTAGCATTTATGTTGACAAACTCCTGGTACACCAATATCATTGATTGTTTCTATAGATTCCGAATTAACTGATGTGTTGTAAATTTCTACATCCTGCTTGTTGCTCTCAGTCCATTTTAATTCTGAAACTTCTGTGCATTTTCTAGCGAATTTTGGGGTTCAATCTTCTTTATTCAACTCTGTACTTCATGAATCTACCCTTTATTTACAAATGAGTTCAATCTATTTTTTATTTTTCCAATCAATCAATTTCTATTGTTACAGTCAACAATAACCAATTCATTTATGTTATATCCTAAGCTTAGTAGATTAATTGCATATTGTGTGATTTGGTCTTCATTATAGCTTTAGATTTTGTTCATAATTTGATGTTACATACCAATTGGAACATAAAAATGAGTTTGTTTTATCTCACTTTGTGAGTGATTTCTGTACGCTAAGCTTTTATTTCTGTTCTGTAATGTATACAGACAATTCATTAAATTGATTCAAATTGTCAGAGATGCATCTATTCAATGTCATTTGGTGCTGTTGAATCATTTTTATTATATATTTTTATTACGAATGAATAATGAATACGTATTGGGTGTTGATGAATTATAGTATGAGAATTTCTTCCCACTTACTGTGTCCTGTAGAGATTAGGGTTGAGCATTTGATATTTGAAGGCAATATCTAGTCATAATTAGCATGATGCTTATTTCACTATAATTCGGAATTTAACTTATATAAAATTACAGCTATGAGCTTCAGTTTTTTTTTCTTTTTTCTTGTTTTTGGTTTTTTTTTGATCATTGTTGGTAGGTAATGGTAGGTGGTTGTGTTTTGTCTTTTTTTTTTAAAATCTCTTAAAGCTCTTGATCGTTCTTTTCCTACATTCTAACTATCAAGCTTATTAATGGGGTCCAACAAAATTACTAGCTTTAGATGATTTTGGTCTCTTGATTAGACTATAAATGGGAGTTAGGGACAACTATGGAGTTATGCTAGCTCTACATGAAAGGTCCAAATTAATTTTCTTATCTCCAATGAATTACATCAGTATTGTATATGTAGGGAATGTTTGAAACATGAACATAGGGATAAATGATTACTTGATCTGAGGAGATCTTGTGTGTTGAAGGTGAAGACTAGCCACCGAGGTTCATTGATAGTATATATGTGCCCATAAAGGTTCATTATACAATTGAATTGGCAAATCCAGAGAAAAGGTTTTTTAGACTTTAGTCGGGAAGATTAGAGTTGGGGGGGGGAAAGGGGTTTGGCGACAATAACACTGCATTCAACTTCTCTGGTTATCTCTCATTACTAGCAGAAATGTAGTATCCCTTTGAAAAAAGTTAATTGGCCAAGAAGGTTTACTTGGAGGTTGAATAGTACTAGGTGAAGTATGCTGAGAGACTTCAAATTCTAGCAGTGGGTTCTTGATTATGGCTTACCTCGACCCGCTAGTAAGTTAGTACCAACTAATTTTCAATAGGAACCAAACCTGAAATCCAGCTACTCCTTTACATCTTCACATTTAAGTGAACCCCAGAACACCTATTTTACTTTTTTTAACCCCCTTAAATACTACTTTTGATTTCATGTTTCATCTTGTAATTGAACTTTTAATTTCTTAACTACAAGTTACCCTTGGGAACGGACAACCACGGGCAGTGCTCATATATGCACTGACTGTTCTGTTTTTTTTCTTAGTTTACTCCTAATTTAACATGACGGAAGCACGACTAGCATGTCGCAGCCAAACAGTAAATTTTTTGCGCATAAAGGTTTTCATTGGTCTTCATATTCCTTGTAGGAGGACACATTGACAATTCCGACGGCAAGTGGAAATCGGTCGTATTAGCCGACCGAAAATATTTGGTCCGATATTTCAGTGTTATACCTCAATTCCATTTCCTTACAAAAATGGATTCACGTATCGGTCGAGTGAAAACTCACCAGATCGAATAAAATCCGAGTCGGTGATTTTTTTTTTACCGACGATCCTAATGCGACCGACTCTCAAATTCGACTCGAAATATCGATCGTAAAACACTCGTTACCGAATTTGAAATGACAGTCGGTTCAGATGTCGGCGCATACGTAATCCAATTTCTTGTTAGTGGAGATAGACATCATGATCCCAATTAGCTACAATGCATGATGCAACTAGCAAGTCCCCCATAGAATAAATAATCCAGCAAATCACACGGAAATCAAGTCCGATCCAAAGTTTATGGTCAGACAAAAACCAATCATACCTTCTTTGAAAAAATATATAAATAAATTTCCCGAATGCTCGAGAGCACGGGCGACAAGCGACCACCAAACATGAATGAGGATTAAAAGAAGGAGTAAAGCTAAAAGGGCATATGAGAAGTGAAAATGTAGAGCAATCTCACCCACCACCACCAACATGAGTGGTTTGCTAACAACCACAATCAAGCTCTACTCCTTGCCAATACCTAGGGAAATCACAAACAAACTCCAAAGACATAATTAGGCGATGCGGGACACCGGTGTCTATGGCTCGAATAGCTACGGCTAGCATACATCAAGAACCGGTCCCAAGGCAACCAACTCAGTGATGAGGCATTTCCCGAGGTAAGGCCCAAAACTACCAACTACACAAACAAACTGTGTTTGATGTTTCCCAACTCATATGTGTCTGAGCTAGGCATTTAAACTTTGAAAAATCTAGACCATTGTCCTCGGCACGATAAGGTACCATTCTTGTAAATAACCAAGAGGATTTTTAATCCTATTGTCAAAAAAAAACCCTCCGTTGTGTATGTGGAGTGATCTAACCGAGAACAAAGTAAGATAATAAGGATTCAATAGTTAATTGAGAGCTCGGATTGTTTTTGAGTTTATCATAGTCATAATTAACAACTACGCAAACTACGATTAATTCATAAACTAAGGATTTAGGGCATGACTATCCGAAGAACCTAAATATTGGAATTGCCTCACCAAAATTCATGAAACCAGCGAAAAGGGAGTATATCTCTTCTATCTTTCTACTTTCCGCAACGACAATGTGGGCCCCAATTAAGAGATTGAAGTTTTAACAAAGAAGTGATTTGGATATCCTTAAGGCAACTCAATCCAGCTCACCCTTCTAAACAACCCATCATTCAAACAAGAGCAAAAAAACGACATCCTAACTACTACTATCCTCTCTCAAGTGAATTGTCATGAATTATTTAGGCCCTTTATAAGGTGTGAAAAGGAGAACAGCAACACTTCTAGACAAAGCAAAAATATTAATTCTAACACAAGGATTAACCATTTTTTGATCAAGGGTTAACAAGTGCTCACAACACTCAAACCACCTTTCCTTTTATTTTCATTTATCTTGGCAAGACAAAACCCCAAAATTATTTTAGAAACTTCCATTACACAAGCCCTAGAAAAAGAGAACTACTCCACAATTCAAAGAGATTTGAAAGCTTAAAAACATTAGATGAAACTAAACTAGACAAACTATAGATTAACTACTCAAATGATACAATAAGAGAGGTAATAAGAGCTAATACTAAAACTAACAATAAACAAGTAACAAAAGCAAGTAAGAACAAGAAGAATATAGAGTAAAGAGTGAGAAAATACAAATTTCTCTGTATTATGCTAGCAATATGATAAAACCAAGTGTGATTTAACCAAACACTACTAAATTTGCGACACAACGTGCGACCGCACTTTAGTGACCCGATTTCAAAAATTGCCGTCGATTTTAGCGACCAGTTACCGACCGAAAAACGGTCGAACATTTACACCGATGAAATCTGATATCGCTATTAGCTCGACTCGATTCAAAATAGGTCGCTATAAACATAACGAACACGATCCATCGGTCGCTAAACCCTTCATTTTGGCGGCTTGGGACCCTTTAATGTTCCTTTGCTTTATTATAAGTTTAGCGACCAAAGGAAATAAATTCAGGTCGCTAATACGCGACGATTTCAACATAAGTCGCTTTTAAAATATAAATAATGTAGCGACCCGATATAATCGGTCGCTAAATATTATTTTTTTTTTTTAAAAATTAGGGTCATTATAATATGTTTCCGGACCCTCAATTTCAACCCTCAAAACGTACAATATTAT
This sequence comes from Bassia scoparia, assembly GCA_008642245.1. NCBI lineage: Eukaryota > Viridiplantae > Streptophyta > Magnoliopsida > Caryophyllales > Amaranthaceae > Bassia > Bassia scoparia. The sequence continues at coordinate 9,718 of SNQN01001345.1, forward strand.
TGCTCCACGACCCCCAATATCAACCTCACCTCACGAAACCCCAAAACCCCGAAAACCGCAAAACACCCAATTCCTCTCACGGCCTCAACCCACCTAACTCCACCAGAGACCACCATTCTCACCAGCGACTACCTTTTCTTCCTGCTCACCGTCGAGCACAGCATCGCGCGAGAGAGCCACCCCCACCGCCGTCTTTTTATTTTTCCTCCTTCTCCCTTCTTCCTCTTTCTCCCTCGCCGGATTCCTCTTCTCCACCGAAAGCCACCACTGCTGCTGGCTGCTCGATCAACCGAGTAAGATCAATTTATTTTAATTTTTATTTTCATTCATTTTTTACTTCTGGTCTGCTGCTCAATTGCTCCATTTAATCTATAGCGTTAAGAATTTAAATTTTTTTGGATGGGTTTGGTTCGCAGTGACTTAATTGCATTGGAGATCATGAAACACACTGCACTCGATCAACATTGGCCTTTATTGGTATTATACATTTTAGCTGCACCTCCTATTGTGTTTGGTATTGAAAACTTCTTTTATAGCAATTTTCTTCTTCTCTGCTTCCTCTATCCTTCCCCATATTTAAAATTTAATTTTGTCTCCAAATAACTAAATTTGTTTGTTTGTTTTGTTGAGATATTTTATTTTGGGTTTGTGTTAAATTGTTTGTATTCATTGTTTGTCTTGATTATCATTTATTATGTTGTTTTATTGGATTATTTGTTTGTTTGATTATTGTTATATTGTTGTTTTTGGGATTCTAAATATGTTTTGTTTTTGGATTTTATCTTGTTGTATTTTGAGATATATTATCTTGCTTATTTTGCTAACTGTTTATTTAATGTAGAAAAATCTGACACTAAGCATGCTCAAAAACAATAAACTGATAAACAAATCACTAGTCAGAAGTCAAGAAGGATAGTTTCTCTGCAAACTACAATGCATCGAAGATGAACCCATGCCTATCTACTAAGAATAAAATGAGCCACAATAAAGCATCAAACAAAACAAATAAGCAGCAAGATTTAACCCTTAAGATAAATACTGGAATTACACGCAAAAACTAAGTTGTTCAAAAGAACCTCAAAATACAAGTAGATAATGTAAACTTACCATAGAGGTATCTAGATGCTCTCATACCAAACCATAACAACAGCAGCAAAGTGCCATCACACCCAAGCAGATCAGTAAGCATTTTCTGAAAAAAAGATTGATTCACCTAGAATTTGGGCCAAAATTAAGAAAATCTGAACCATAAAAGTTATCTACTTCACCTAGATTATGGTATGAAAGGTTAATAGATAGGCGTCAAAAATAGTTCATACGTTTGTTAGACAACAGCTAGAAGGTTCAAAAAAAAAAACTGCCCCGAGTTGCCAACTAAAGCCTCTTATAGAAAGGTTTACACACTCAGAAAGTAGATTCATCTTTATTTTTTCTTTTTAAAAAAAAAACAGACAAATACTACAAACTACCTCTGAATTTATCAAAGTTAATAAAAAGATACAATAATTGAGAACTCATATTGATAAGTATTGCCAACTTTTAAGCTGAAAATATAGCTAAAAATATGTGGAAGGCTGGAATACTTAAATATCAATTAGAGGTTAGAGATATATCTTTGTAGGCTTATCTTTAGTAAAATAACAAAAGAAAGAATGCATTCTAAATGAGTTTTGCATGCAAAAAAAATGTAGCTTGCCTACAACAAGGATTACATTCACTAGCATCTCCCAAATCAAAAAGAGCATATACAAACTGAAGTCTTCCTGAGTTCAGGAAACATGTTGTTGCAAAATCTTAACAGCAAGCCAGTTTCCACGAGATAGATTGTCCTACAAGTTAAAAACAATTTAACACTTAAACCTCAAAAAATAAACATGAACAGAAGAGAAAAAATGATGGAGACAACTATCGGATGACCACAAATTGTGACACGATATGAAATACTTTCAAAAGTCTTAGTGCTGCATGCGGAACCAATTAGCCAGCACCCCCAGTTACCAGGACATGAGTAACACCCAAAAATTCTATTTCGGTGGGGCGTATTATAATTGAAACGAGATACTCAAAATTTTAATATTACAAACCATAATCTTAATATATGTATGTGAAAAGTAAGTTGAAATTCGTGATTTCAGAGCGTAACCTTTCCTTCAATAATAACCTTGCCAGTACCAGTAGTCTTAACACACGCCAAAATCAGCGGACTAGTAATTTAAACAACCTCTTTACACTTGCAATGGACTGCACTATCAAATTCAAGGTTAAGATATCCTTAAAGCAAAAAACATAACCAGTTAATTACTAATTAATACTTAACTTTGTTCAAGATATTTTGTAATATATTACGATAATGAATTGCAATTTTTTTCCAAAAATTTCATGTTTAAAATGTGATAATCAATCAATAAAAACAATCAAATTCTCCTCATTGCATGAGAATTAACATCCGCAACTTACCATGAATTAAAAGTGACATTCCATTCTCAAATCAAAAATCCACATGAATCCTCTCATCCCTTCTTCACCAAATCGTCCTACAGGAAACTTCATTCGTTCTATTCCATCTCAAAAGTAATTCTTTTTTTAAAATGAAAATTATAAAAAAGAGTCATATGAGTAGACTCGTGCAACTTTTTATCAGGCAAATTAACAAATCATTAGTAACAATTAATGAATTCATTAAACGCAAATAGTGAAAATTATATGGACTAATATTAAACCGTCACGAATATGTTTTACTATTTAATGCAATCCAAAGTAACAAACGGCACCAATATTACCTCGACGTGCTGGACCGAAATGCAGAGCAGTAGAACCGACCGATAAAAAGCAAGGCAGTTCGACCAGCAGTCCGACCATAACCATCATTCCCCAGCCCATTCTTCAGCTCCGGCCCAGACTCAGCCGCAGCCTTTGTCGACGCTGCCTCGGACGATGCATCCCACTGGCTCCATGGAGACCCTGCGTCCTGGAGAGCTTAGTCGTCGTGCCGATTTGCATAGGAGACGACCGGTGGTTTCTCCTTCGTTTTCTTCTCCTCGTCCGGTGGAGAACGCTACTGCTCGTCACCTCGATTTTGGGGCGGCATCTTTGCAGCCTRCTTTCKAGYCGACWTCTTTGCAGCCTCCTTTCCAGGCTTRATCTTTCCGGCCTCCACCGTTTGTGCCTCATTCTACGGTGCCTCATTCTACGGTGCCTCATTCTACAATGCCTCCATCTACGGTGCCTTCATCTACGGTGCCTCAGTATACGATGCCTCAGTCTCGTCCCATCCGGCCTCCCGACTTCTCTTCCTCAGCCTACTCACGTGCCTCAGTCTATGGGTCAGGATCGTCCCATCCGTCCTCCGACTTCTCAGTCCCAGGCTACACGTGTGTCTCAGTCWACTCCGACTCAGTATACTCCGTCCCAGACTACTCAGACAACTCCGACTGAGCCTACCCTTGATGCAGATTCTCGTGCGGGCGAGGCTTCTACGTCTACCACCCCTCGTGTTCGAGAATTGGACCCGAGTGGCCTATGGTGAGTTTTAAAGTTATTTAATTTTTTAATGTTTTAACTATTTGAATTAAGTTGTGCTCATATCTAATTTTTTACTTAACGTTTTAACTATTTAATTTTATGTTTTGTGTGTAAGGTTTCACAACCAAGATGTTGTGAGATCCATATCGTCTGTAATGAAGACCTATTTTCGACAGCCTTGGAGAAACTATACTGAGATTGATAGGGACACGAAGGAGCATTGGTGGAGCATATGGAAGGCGAGGATGACAAACTTTTTTCTTTTTTTTTTTTTATAAAAAACAGTTTTTTTTTAAAAATAATTTAATATGTATGTTAACATATTTCATTTTCTTATTTCTATTGCAGAGAATGTATACATGGAGGCCGGAGTTGGAGGGCACGGTAAAGAAGATGTATGAAGAAAAGGCTGCTCTGCTTTTGAAAGACACATTCTACGGCCTAGTTAGGAAGACTGAGGCCCCCATATGGCTTGGAGTTGACTTGCTTCAAAAGATGAAAGACAGGCTGAAAGACTCAAAGTCCAAGAAAAAGTCGGCCCAAGCTAAGGCAAACAGGAGATGCGGCAACGCTACTGACCCCGCCCCTCCATCTCACTGCCAGGGATCCGTCTCAACTATTCATCGAGTACAATTGTTTATAGCTCTAAATCCATTCATTAAGTATTGATAATTAAAATATCTGCGTAATCTTTTTGATATGTTTCATCTAACACTATGGAAATTTTTTTGTTGGTTAAGGAGGTGAAAAGGGAAAGATTGCCAATGCTGCCTGAACTCTAAACTGTACACTCACTTCAAGGACATCACTCAGCAAGACCGCAAACCGGTTAGCAGAAGCCAAAGGAATTGATTGGTAACGCTTTCTTCTTTATTTACTTTGATATTGATTTTAGGGCGAATTTGGCTTAAAAGTCATGAGTACGAATGGATTGTTTTTTATAATATTCTGCTATTTGATATTAGCCTGGCATCCGGCTTAAAAAACCGATGAGTCGAATGATTCCCTTTTATATGATTTGCGTTGATGATTTAAAAATTCTGCTATAAAGCCGAATGGAGTACAATAGGATTGGCTTTTGTCTTTATAGTTGATGTTTAAGCGGAAATCCCTACTATAAGTCATATACGAATATGACTTGCTATTTAAATGCATAATGTTATAAAGTTAATATGTAGAATTTAGCTTGAAAACCCCAAAAAACGCAAAATGCCCTTTACGCCCCGAATGAACTTGTGTGTACTTAACGGCCCATCAAGACCTAAAAGCTTAAGTGGATAAAATTTGACATGAATGAGCTTTTAAAAGCTCTGAATTAGGTTGAATATGTAAGAAGTTTAGGCTTGAAAACCCAAAAAAAGCCAAATGACCCTTTCACGCCACGAATTGGATTTATCGTGTCTTAACGTATCCAGCTAAGACCTAGAAAGCTAAGTGGATTAAAGTCGTTTATATGACAGCTTATAAAAGCTTATGAATAGTGAAAGTCTAGAATTAGGCTGAAAACCCAAAAAAACCCAAAACTGACCCTTTCACGGCCCGCCCAATTGGATATGTCGTGTGTTCAACGTTGTCCACATCAAGGACCTAGAAGTTTTAAAGCTGGATAAAATTTGACATGAATGAGCTTTAACAAAGCTCTGTAATTAGTGAGTATATGATAGAACGTTAGCTTGAAAACCCTCAAAAAAAGCCTAAAATGACCCTTTCACGCCCGAATTGGACTTTATCTGTTTAACTGTCCAATCAAGACCTAGAAACTAATGATAATTTTGACATGATCTAGCTTAAACTTATGTAATAGGGTGAAATCTGAACCGCAGTTGGCTTGAAAACCCAAAAAACGCCCAAAATGACCCCTTTCACGCCCCGAATTGACTATCGTGTCTTAACTCCAATCAAACCAGAAGTCTAATGTTGAAAAAATTTGACATGAATAGCTTTACAAAGCTATCTATAGGCTTGATAATTAGTAAAGTAGCTTGAAAACCCCAAAAAACTCCAAAAATGACCTTCACGCCCCGCAGCCGAAAGCATTTGTACGCGTCTTAACGTGTTCCAATCATGACTAGAGCTAAGTGGATTAATAGAAATAATGATCAGATTTTTAAAAGTATCATTGTAATAGTGAAATGTAAAGTTAGGCTTGAAAACCCCAAAAAAATGCCAAAATACCCTTCATCCGCCCAACGAATGGGACTGTCGGTGCAAATCTTAACGTGTCTAATCAGACCTAGAAGCTTTAAGTGGATAAATTTGACATAATCTGGCTTAAAGCTTCTAATAGGTTGAATATGTAGAGTTAGGCTTGAAAACCCCAAAAAAGCCAATTGACCCTGTTCACGCCTAACTGATTTGTCCGTGTCTTAACGTGTCCAATCAAGACCTAGAAAGCTTAAGTGGATAAAATTTGACATGAATGAGCTTTAAAGGCTTGTAATAGGTTGAATATGTAGAAGTTAGGCTTGAAAACCCCAAAAAAAGCCAAAATGACCGTTTTACGCCTCAAACTGGACTTGTCGTGTCTTAACGTGTCCAATCAACACCTAGAAAACTTAAGTGGATAAATTTTGACATGATCGAGCTTTAAAAGCTTGTAATAGGTTGAATATGTTGAAGTTAGGCGCGAAAAACCCCAAAAAATGCCAAAATGACCCTTTCATGCCTCAAACTGGACTTGTCGTGTCTTAATGTGTCAGTTTGTTTTTATTCTGAATTGTTTCAACTAACTCTATAATTTGCAGGAAAAATATACTCGGAACATTTCTGAGTCACAAGCTAGTGGCATACCACCGGATCGCAACGAAGTTTTCTTTGAGACGGTCGGTGGGTTTCAGAAGGGTGAAGTTCATGGGTTCGGCAGAAATGGAGCTTCTCTCTATTATGAGAAAAGCTCGCGTCGACATGGCGGATCAGACTTTTCTCCATCGGTTTCCGCGCAGCTTYCACAATTGACTGAGGAATTGGTGCGAGCTAAGGCGGAGTTAGCGGAGAGAGACCGCCAGCGGGACGAGGAGCAACGTCGTCTAGCCGAGCAGCTGAGCCAGCGCGCGCGACGAGGAGCAACGCCGTCAAGCAGAGAGGATAAAGCAGCAGGATGCGTATATGGAGCAGATGAGAGCGCAGATGGACGCTTTCATGAGGCAATTCGGCAATCCGCCTCCCTTTTCCTGGATGCTTCTCCGACGACGATCGCACAGACGGTTCTGGTGCTTCGGGAGCCTTCATAGCGTAGTTGCGGTTAGTTAGATTTGGATTTATTTTCTCGTACTTTAAAAACTATATTGAGTTAATATTTCATGTAATGCAACTTATTTATATATAATATAAAACTTAATTTTTTGTATATTTATTATGTGTTTTGTTAATATTTATTTTCATATTACATTTACTTCAAAAAAATGATGAAAAACGCACGTGCAAATAAAAAAAAACCGGGGTTAAAAATTTGCGACCGATTTTTCGGTCGCTAATAGCGACCGATTTTAAAGTCGGTCGCTATTAGCGAC
>SNQN01001345.1:27523-43638 GCA_008642245.1 Bassia scoparia
TATTGAATATTACAATCAAAGATTACATATATACAATATTTCATATCTTGTACTCCACTCCATAATAATATCTCAAAATTAGGCTATTTATTTTCAGAAATTTAGCCATCTCTTCCTTTATAAATAATCATCCTCAACATTTCATTCTTGTATTAAATTAGTGTATACCACCCCTTCACATGTCAACATAGGATAGGATTAGTATATTTTCACAGGTGTTGCTTATTATTGTGTTCATTGTAGTAGTGTAATATGTAATGATGTAATTTTGTTGTAACATTATATGAGTATAACACCAATCAAATCAAGAAGGTCGATGACTCTATTGACAATCATGTTGTAATTGGTATGTGTTATCATATTTATTATTTAAGTTTCACTGGTAGACTGTTATATTATTAGTGATTAAATTTATTTTGTTTGAATATTTATATTTTTAAAACTGTGAAATTGTAGTATCCGTATAATGTACAGTAGCATTTTTCAATAGATTAGCATGAATAAGAAGCAAGCCTTCAATATTCTGACCATGCATGTTGCCATCATCATTATCCACTACATTATCTTTATATTATCATGATAATATTATTACAGAGTACATACTATGGAGTATAAATATGTTTGCCCTGCAATAACTTTTTACATTCGTTTATTGAAATTGGTAGAGGATTATATATTGAAATTGATATATTGAATTGAAAATATTACATTGAAATACTTAAATTTCTTCATTCTATTATTTCTATACTTATATAAATTTCTAATAACTTTGTATATAGCATATAAAACTTTTGTAATTGTAATCTTCAAAGTCATCAATGAATTTCCATATGATCCGGAATCATGTTATTTTATTTTTTTAGGATCGAAAGATGCTTTACAAGTCTAATAAAGGTAAAATAATTAATAATATTGAAGAAAATTATTTATTAAGCTGGGTTAATTATATTGGTGATTCATACGAGTAAAATAGAGCATCTAAATTATATTGTTTTTACAAATTAAACTTATTATTACCGGACGAACATAATAATGCCTACTTCATTCATAACTATGTCAACAAAAATATAGATTCCTATTCATTCTAAAAGATATATACTATATATATTATATATATATATATATATATTAAAATATATATATATATATAATTATATACTATATTTAAATAATATATATATATATTCATAGAAAATAAACTACATCTAATACTACACTTTAATATCATAATATTATCGCTTAAAAAACATGAATATTATGTCACGAGATTTTATATAAGTATTTCTTTAATAATAATTCATACATAAAAATTAACATAAATATACTAAAAAACATTATATCTTTGATACTTTTTTGTAACAAAATATAAATAAGCTAATACGAGTAGTACATAGTACAATATGACATTCAATAATTAAAGATTATACATGTATACTTTATTTATTAATAATTTATAATACTATTTCAAAATTAAGGTTATTTCATTTATTTTTCTTAATATTTTCACTTCCTCATTTATATTGTTGTTTCTTATAGTTTATTCACACAAAAAAATTTAAGCTAAATAAATATTTGTAATGAAAATGTAAGTCTGATTAAATTTTTAATACTAATCTGTTGATTGTTTTTTTTTTTGTTGGTGGAATTAACAACAATATCTAATGCTGCCTATATATTCTATTAATTAATTTAAAAAATCAGAGAAAAGTACAACAATATCCGAAGTATCCGAGTATGAGAATTCAAATACATATATTCTACTAATAAAATCAAATTATTGTTCTTACCACAAATAATATGTCAATCTAATGTGTTTTGTGTTGAAGTTGCATGCGATTGTTCTAATATAATTATTTTCCGTCGTAAATGAACTATGATTTGAAGAGTATTGAAAACAATTAAAATGAGAGGCAAAGGCAAGAGGAATACATTGATGTTAGGGATGAGACGGATCCAGAATTGGATCGCACCGGAATCGGTTGAATCGGATGACTGGAATCCTAAAATTGTTATGGACCTGGACAAGACTTGGACCGACCTGTTGGACGAGAATTTTTTTTATTTTTATTGCCTTTTCCAATTTAAAATAAGGATTTTTGCCAATATACTACCCACATTTTGGACTTTTTTTAGAAAAAACTACCATATTCCTTTTATTAAAAAAACTACCCACTTTCCAAAACCTCAGAAATTCTAGCCCAGTGCTGGTTTCAGTCGGAAAGAGAATACCACTTGCGGTCAGTGGGGTGCCCACCTTATATTCATTTTCCTTGCACTCAACGGCGTGTGGGTCCATTTTTGCATAATTTTCTCAACATAACCTGATTTTCCTTCATTTTTTTTCCCATTTCCTTCTATTCTTCTTCTCTCCTTCCTTTTGAATTTTTTTTCTGCAAAATTTTTTTTGGAAATTTTCATCGACACACCTTGCCATTACTACACCAATTCACGATCATCAACTATTCAACCCACTACAAGTGGTACTGATTGCGAGCAAGAGGGCTACAACAGTTGGGCCGTCCGTCTGTGTGGAGGCATGCAATCTGAAATCGATGAGCTAAGAAAGGCTAATATACAGCCTAGACGACAACTAGAAGATAGATGGACCAAGTGTCCAAAGCAAGAAAGTGGAAACTAAGGGTTCTTATTAAGCCCATAGGAGGCATAAGGAGGCTCCAACCTAGCCATCAAGGCGCAAATGCAAGCAAACATACAGGATATCCCTCGATCTCCCAATCAAGTTAAACTCGCTCATTGGAGGAAGAGGAGTTGGATCTGAATCTGGATCTGGATCAAGGAAATCATAAAATTAGAGAATGAGTACATAACTAAGTGATGTTGGAAAAAAGGTTTGTTAGTAAGAGCACTTTGCAAGAATAAATCAAGAAAGGGTTTGAGGAATTACACAAGCGAATCAACCTTTGACTAAGGAAGATGAAACTATCAAAGCTGAGAAGGAAAAGCGGTTGAATGTCGCAAAGGAAGGAAAGAAAGAAATGGAAAAGACTACCAAGACCAAAGAAAGGACTAGGAAGACGAGTGACAAGGAGGATCCAAGCTCCAAATCATCAAGGTGGCTCCTCGATCTAAAATTTAGAGCATCGCCCTAAGGTCGACAAGAGAAGACAAAATGTCGCCAAAGTCATTGTCCGAGCTGATGTTGAAGTAGGGTCTTTCTCACAGTGGCTCGGCACAAGGGGATATGCGCGAGTACTTTGGAGAGGAAGAAAGTAGATTCCGCTAAGAATGATGCCAAAAGGATCCTAGAAAGAAATAATTGGAGAGGCGCATGAAAGAATTAAATGATCCTTCTAGGAACACTCCGCAACTGGAATACACCCCTACCATTCTGCTCACATGTCTCTCATTTCTAAGCGGTTGTTCAGGGAGTCATACCAAGAGCCAAAGAGTTCCTACTTCCCATTACGATGGAGGGAAACCTATAGAGGGAGCCTATGGGATGAATGCTCACTTAATGAGTAGTTGCGCTCTTTGGACTTTACTTAAGTTACACCTTTCCTCAATCTGCCATTAAAGCTCTCTAACGGATGCCCAAGATAAAATATCCAAGTATGGATGCATATGACGGCAAGGCAAACCCAGACGGTCATTTGGCAATGTACAAACACTTAATGTTGACCACCTAGGCGGACGATGCCATTTGGTGTAGGTATTTCTCCGCAACTCTCAAGGGATTTGCCCAAAAATGGTTTAGTGTACTGCCTTCTGGAAGCATTAACAATTTCTCGGAATTGTGCATACTCTTCACTCATCATTTCATGGCTAATCTTCAAGAGGAAAGAGTTGTCAATTATATTTTCTCAATCTAATCTCAGACGTTCGCCAAAATGTACGGATTCGAAGCTAGGACCTTCAACAACCATGGCAGATACTTTGAAGCCATTGCTCGAGGTTTCGAGTTTGATTTTTGCGATTGCTAGATCCGCCATTGGAAGCTTGTGGTTTTATGTCATATGTTGATTTGCTCGATTCTTAGATCCGTCATTGGAAGCTTGTGCTCGATTGCTTGATTGCTCGATTTACTTCTACTGCTGGTGGGAAGAAGAAGGGCAAGAAAGGAAACGGAAAAGGGGCTTTGAAAAATAAGGAAGACGAGGAAGAAGTGGAAGAGGTCTCGCAAATTGTGTTTCAAGGGAAGAAGAAGAAGAAATCGTCGAAGGGAGCTGTTAAGGCTAGTTTTGAGTTGTTGGCTGATAAGGATACTGATGATGCAAAAGGTCAGAGTGATGAGGAGGTATCTTCTGTGACCTTTTCGGGGAAGAAAAAGTCATCAAAGGGATCAAAGAAGGGTGGTGGTAAGGTTAATTTTGCACTATTAGGTGATGGTGAGGATGATGATGAAGTGAAGAGTCAGAGTGAGGGGAAGGATGCACCTGCTGTGAGCTTCACGGGGAAGAAGAAGTCATCAAAAGGTTCAAAGAAGGGTGGTTCGAAGACAAGTGGTATTCCGGCCAACTGAAACCAGCACTGGGTAGGGATTTCTAATGGTTTTTGAGAAAGTGGGTAGTTTTTTTTAATAAAATGGAATGTGGGTAGTTTTTTCTAAAAAAGTCCAAAATGTGGGTAGTTATTGACAAAAAATCTTTAAAATAATCAATTAAATACAAGAACAATGAAATATTCATAGGTTTAGAGTTGTTATTTCAACTTATAAAATATAATAAATAAATAAACATATTTAGTATTGTTATTACAAATATAATTTGATTAATTAATTAAATAAAAATAACTAAAAAACAATTTCTCGCCAATTCGTACTGAATACTGATGCGGTTGTCGCCAATTTCATCTGTATGTTGTTGTTGTTTAGTGCCTGCCAGTGGTGCGGCGACAGAGAAGGGCACGACACTCTCGAGTGGTGGAAAGAGGAGCAGTAATAGAGATTGTTAGGAGGAAGAGCAACAATGGAGAGTGAAAAGAGAGGAGATGCCCCGGTGCAGTACTGATCGAGAAYTGCGTCGGTGTAAAGACTGGAGGAGAAAGTCGTTACTCTCGTAAGTGGCGGAGGAGCYGAGAAGGAGTGAGAGAAGTGGAGTCGTGGAGTAGAGTTATGTTAGGGTTTTAGACTTTTGGTCGCGACTCGCTAGAATGAGTGAATGTGAAATGAAGTCATGGATTTGAGTTAGACCAAGAGTTAGAAGACTCAAAATGAAATTATTTTTAGAAAAATAATAATAATAATAATAATTTCGATCTTTCGGTCCGAACCGGAAAATTTCGATTTTTGATCGGATCAGACCGGAATCCCAAAATTTCATGGACCTGGACCAGAATTGGTGGTCCGGTCTAGTGCGGTCAAAATTTTGGTCCAATCCAAATTCAGGTCCAAATCGAACCGCTACTCAGCTCTAATTGATGTGCCCAAGGAAAAATGGCCTAGTACGTGAGAAGCACGTGATGTGTCAAAGGCCAAATGGCCACGAGCCATTAATGTGCCATAGCCTACAAAGTTATATTATGTAATAAAGACAAAATAATATACACCCTACCACTACAAGAATTTCGTGTAAGGCCGACCGAAATTATCGGACCGAGATAGTAAAAGTTGCTAGGTCGGTATCTCTCGCCGACCGCCACCGGTGGTGGTGGATAATTTACCGACGATTATTCGTCGTGTTATTACCGACCGATTTTTGTAATCGGTCGGCTGTATGACCGAACCGAATAATCGGTCGGTAATCCTTTGAATTTTAAATTCCCATCCACATTTTTAATTAAAAACAATTCCAAAAAATCACCGACCGAATTTTCGGTCGGTGAGTTTTTGGGATTTTACCCCTCTCCTCTGTGTTTCAATAAAAAAAATCAAAACATTTACCGACCGAAATATCGGTCGGTACACCGACCGATTTTTGTTTAAAATCGTGTCGGTGTACGCGACCGATATTTGGTCGGTAAATTTTGTTTTTAAAATAAAAAAAAAATTCCCTTGTCTTTTTACCTTTTTTTCATTTCGACCCTCAGTCTTCTTTCCTTCTCTCTTTACCTCATTGTCACGCTCCTCACCTTCTCTCTCCCTCATCACACTCTCACCATTATCATCTCTCTCCTCACAATCACCCTCATCCTCTCAACTCTCTCTCCTTCTCCTCTCCTTCTCCTTCTTTTGAGTCCTCAGCCACCCTTTTCTTTGCCGGCGAAATCAGGAGTTGCGAATTTCCACTTGCGTCGATTCGATTCTAGATCTACTTCTATTTTTCTGAATTTTCTCAACATTTCAATGCCTATCTAATCATCAAGGTTAGCCATATTTTGTTTTACGTTATGTTAGGGTTTCGTTTGATTTAAAATTTGAATAAGTCTTAAGTCATGAAACTTGTATTTTAAATTGATTTTAGGGTAACTGGTTTTAGTTTTGGGAATTAGGGTTTTAGTTGGATTAAAAAGTGACTGATAATTGATTTTCGACTCTAATAATATTGTTTTCTTAGTTCGAATTTAGTTTTGGTATTGTAATTGTTGTAATTTTTGTTATAGTTTTCTTGATTAGATGAAAGGAAGAATGATACTCTTCTTGATGGTTGGGAGAAATGCAAAGCAACAAAGTTAGAGGCTCCTATTCTTATTTAGACAATAAATTCTTGTCGACTTAAACTTGAGGTACTTAGTTTGTTCTGATTTAATGTTTAGCTAAATTATTACTTGCTATTTCATCTGATAATCTCAATAAAAGCTTAATTTGGTGTAATACAGGTTTATTTTTTTTGTTTCGTCTTACGTTTTATTTATATAATAAGTGAAATTATATCTTACTTCATGTAGCTGAGGTTTATTTTCTGATCTACTGCTTGACTGCTGCCAATCATCCTTGTTGTGGGTGGGTGGGTATATTCGTAGGCACTTAGGGAAGGTTAGCAAGTTAGCAGAAGAACCCCTCTGTGCTACCTTGGAATTAGATGGTTCTGCATAGATTTGGGTAATGTGCTAACTGCTACTGGGTGGTTTTTTTTTCTGCTCTAAACGGCTATTGGCTGAATGAAGGCGAAAACTGTTGGTGCTTTTTCTAGTTTTCTCCTGTAGCGATTTGTGTGACTTTATGATCCCAAATTTCGAATTTTAAGGTCTTGGCGTTTTAAACTTTTGTGTGTCTTTTTAATCATTTTGAAGTAATTTTGGTTTTAACGATGAACTCATGAACTTTTGATTAATTTTTTCCAACTTGGTAACATTGGCGTTTAATCTGTGGATGAAGAAATGTTTACCAATGGCTGTCAAAATTGAACAAAACAGGGTCCTTATAGATATTAGTCTTGAGTATAATCATGTGTTGCGAGTCCTTGCGATTGCGAAATGAAGTTTCAATGTTAAACTGTTACTGTTTTCATTATCATCATGCATACAGTACACCATATCATATTGAATTGTTTCAACTTATATAAGATCATATAAGAGATTACTTATTTTCTCTCTTTGGGCATTTTTTTTCAACTTACACGAGGCTTGGAATGTGGAAAATGCTTGATTCATTGTCAATTTTAATTTCCAATTTCTGTTTTTCTTATTCATTCAAGTTATTTGATTGTATAGGAGAAATCTCCGTATATACTCGAGGCTTGGAATGTGGAAAATGCTTATGTAAAAAAGTTACGCCGAGAAGAACTTGCACTAGCTCAGGTAACATTTTAAACCATGCTGTTATTGTTTGTTTATACTGAAGTTAAAGAATGCATCTTTCAATAAACTTGTGATTTGGATATGTTATGTATTGTATGAGCAATAAGTAATGCTAAGGTCTTTGATTTACTGTGTTAGAGGCTTGCTAGTGCATGATTGTGTGATTCTACTGAGTAGCTTGTGTTTGGTGAACTATCTGATATGCTATGATGGAGCTGTGGACTGGTGGTGGATTGTTTGGATTGTTTTTGGGTACCAAGATTTTGTCCGCCTTTTCGATTAACAAGTCTGTTTGATTAATGAATGCTTGTTTAGCAATTAGCATTCTTAGATCCATTAAACCAATTATTTGATTTTGATTATTTGATCAGTTATTATATTCATTCCTTAATCTGAATGTACTTGTTGCCAAAGACATGAAAGCATTGAGTTGTATGTTTCAACTTTCAAGTCTAACTTAAATATAATAGTACATTATGATATGTGTATGCAGGCAATGCAGCAGGTAATTAACGACGAAGCAGATTCAGCGAATTCACAAAGGTAGGAAATGGACTCCGAATTCCTTTTTGTCTACTTGGATTACATTTCTGTTGGTTCTTACCTCTTCGTCATCTCTTGATATCAGAAGTATGGCAGAGACATCGTCTGGTACAGTTATACTTCAGACTCAGAATACGAATAACTCTAAGAGTGAGTGCTATCTTGCTTTCTTTTCTTTTCCTCCCCCTCAACCTTGTGACAGGCTGATCAATCTCAATATGTGACTGTGCATTACAGGAAAATCGAGTGCCTTCGGAATTTCCGAACAAAGTCGTCAGCTTCAACTTCTGTTGATCTGTTTTGGCCTTCTAAGATCGAACAATGTAGGATCAACTTTTTGCGAATGAAGGGAGAAAGGCTTCTGTTTTAGGAATTCTATTTCAGGCAAGTCAATTTGGCTAATGTATAGTCTAGATTCTAATGTATAGGGTTAGTGTTTATATAAGTTTCCCAGGTTATTGATGTATGCTTTAGTACTAACTAGTAGTAGTGGTGATTTGGCCATTTTGTGGGTATTTTTGTGCCACAATATATTCACCTTTTGAGGACATGCACTCCACTGTAAAGTATTTTGCTGAGCTCTTCATTTTTGCTTTAGTATGTACTGTACTCAATTCGAATTGATATTGGAGTTTGTTGGATCAGCCATGAGAAGTTTGTTGTTGTTTGTTCATCATCCCATTCTTAAGTGGCGAAGCTAGGATTTCGAATGTGGGGTGACAATCAACAAATTCCAAGTTTGAAATTGCAGTTTTTAATATTACAACATTGTAATGGAGGCTGTTGTAACACAATTTTATTAATTGATCAGACATGTCAGCCAGTGCATTCATGAAGCTCCAGTAGTCGCTAGAACTTTCGGCTCCAAACGATTTTGGAAAGATGTGCTTCGCAGTCATTGTCTGATGCACGATTCTGTTAAGGTATTTCAGATTCTATCTTTTTTCTGCCATATTTTTTTGATCAATTAAAAAGTTCCTGTATATCTTTGGCAATCATTCTGGTGTCAGCTATTTTTGATCTAATTTCCAACAAACTTTTTTTTTATGTCTGTTAGGTCTCCTGATGATGACAAGAAGCCTGCTAGTTCAGAGGTATGATCCCCATCAATCAGTTTATTTTGTTGTGCTGCCAAGATAGTGTTGTCTGCTTGTTACCCGAAGCCCAAACAAGGCAAATCTTCGTATGAAATGTATTTTGAACATACTTTTTCCCTTAGATTTCTAGAGTTTATTTTTAAATATTTTTTTTGTTTTTTAGTATGAGACTACCTTGGTTGTTATAATTTTGTTTGTATGATCTGAGAGAAAATATTTAGATAATGTTTGTTTCCATGCCCAACCCAACCTTTGACACTAATTCTTCCGACTTTAATTCTATGGATCAAAGGTGTATTCTTGCCTATTGGAGTTTTATTGGGTGTGAACAGCCATGAATCCCATGAACTTATATTTTCTATTTTGTTGTTGCAGCTGATTGGGAAATGACATTAGGATCCGGATAGCTATGACTTATGAGTTTGTCCTCACTGTTCATGGCTCATGTCGTTCTCTAACTGAGTTTTGATGTTAATTCTTGAGGTTTCCGTCCTCACTTGTGTTCCATTTTGTTTAGTGAGATCACTATAACATAAAGCCTTTGAAATTAAATATGTATTATGTGCCAGTATGTATAATTGAGACATTGACAATAATTTTGATGTGTAATAGGGATGGGATAAGATCCTTTGCCTGTTTTGAATGTGAAGGAACAGTCCAGCAACCATTCGTATCTTTTATTTTAATTCCTTCTATGTTATCTAGAGACTTAGCCAGATGTATTACATTATCATGTGATTTACTTATTTGTAACATAAATTTTTGTCAATGATGATCCTTCATGCAATTAGTGGTGAAATATCGCGGAGGCTATTTGAAATTGGAGCAGATAGGTTCAAGACTCTTGATGTTTTGTTTACCATCATTAGCTCTGTGAGTTTTACTATTTTTGATTCTTTTCAAGATGTTATGACTGTATATTCCTATGTGAGATTCTTTTCTAGTCTTCATTCATTGGATTATGAGACATGATATTCTGTGACTGAACTTATCTAGCTAATTAATTTTGATTCTTGTCAATTGTTTTTTTTAATCAGTCATGCCCTCTATGCTCCATTTTACGACAAATATTTATGCTTGTGTATTGAATTTTCGTGCTGGTCTAGGTCTCTTTGTAAGCTTATGTTATGGCTATGTGTACAAGTTCTTTGGTTAAAATGTTTTCTAGATGACTTGGTGTACATACATTGTTTTGAGTAACCAAATCAGACAGGGAAATGAACCTTAATTGGTTTCTTATTTGGAGAGAGATGTAGTTCTGAGAGGCAGGAAAGTTGATGTCGTTTGTAGTTCAAATCTTTTGGCTGTATGCGCTTGAATTGCCAAGTTGTGTGTATAGTCATGTATTGATTCTCAACTGGTATTTCTCTATTTATAAGCAAAAACTAAATTTGTCAGTTTGCCTACTATAATCATACATTCATACATCAATGTGAAATCAAAATTTTAAAGAGTAAACTAAAGTTGGCAACGGATGAGATTGCAATAGTTTCTTCTAATGGTCACTACTTGCTTTTTCTTAATAACTAATCATAATATCAAGAAAGCCTCTCTTCGTACTGTCTTTTTCATTATTTTATTTTTTATTTTTTTTATTACCATTTTTTCATTTAATAGATTGTTTTTTGCATGGTTTTAGAGTCATAATTTTATATGTGCAGTGGCGCATTGATTCTTTGCTTTCTGTCGATTGTTTGTTTACCTCAGGCATTGATTGGATGGAATACAAGAGGCAGTTGAAGAAGGCAGAACAGTGGAACGTGGGAAGTCTACTGATAACTCAATTTTATAGGAAGTATACAATTTTATATGTGATTTTTATTGTCATTGTCTTTTAAGGAAGTATACAATTTTATATGTGATTTTTATTGTCATTCTTATTCTTTTTATAGGAAGTATAATAATGATAAATCATAATTGTGATTGTTTTATATGTGATTTTCTATTAATATCATTTTATATTATAATTATATTGTTTAATAGTTTTATATTAATATATTATTAATTAATTTATCTTTCTAATTCATTTAATATATATTGAATGCAAAAAAAAAAAAAATTACCACGACGATATATTCGGTCTCGGTAAGTGTAATTTCAAAATAAAAAAAATTCTGGGAGAGAATACCGACCGAAAAATCGGTCGGTAAAGCAATTTTTAAATTAAAAAAAATTATGGAGTTATTACCGACCGATATATTGGTCGGTAAATGCAATTTCAAATAAAAAAAAAAAAATTCTAGAGTGAATACCGACCGAAAATTCGGTCGGTAATGGCAATTTTTTCAATTAAAAAATAATATGGAGGTATTACGACGACCTTTGCCGGTCGGTAACACCTCCATTGTCCCCTCCAAAAATAGTCGGATTTAATCGGTCGGTAATCGGTTCGGAAAACCTTACCGACCGATATCGGTCGGTAATGTTTGGATTACCGACAATATGATTCCGACCAAGATTACCGACCGATTTTTCGGTCGGTCAACCGTGTTTACCGACCGAAAAATCGGTCGGTAACGTGGTCGACGAAGCTAATTTTCTTTGTTGTGCTACATGGGAGGGGGATATTTCCTTTCCGTAGCTTAGGATCGTGACACTTGTGGTACAATATCATTGGCTAAGTGTCCAATCCAAAACTCTATAAATACCCTCATTGGGGGAGTGAAAATCATTATGTAATAATTTAAAACCACTAATTACCTTACTAATCAATATTAACTTCTTAAAATCTTAATTATTTTCTTTACTAGCCCTTTCTTTATCACATATTTACTCAAGCATCGGAGGGAGATAATCCTATAAGGATTATTCCCCTGTTTGCATGTGCCTGGGACGTGGTAAGAGGTTAGACATAATGAGGGTAAAATGGGAGTCTAAGGAGCTATGTAAAGTGATTTAACATGAGACACTTCAGATTTCGGACCTGGCCTAGGGAGGTCATATTGCATGATTTTATAAGGGGTTACTTGACGGCAGCGACTTTAAGTTTGATTTGATTAGGAGAAATGTGAAGACCTAATACAAATCTTCAGGGATGCCAAAGACTATATTAAAGAAGAAGAGATATGTGTTGTAATAAGGCAAAAAAAACCAAGGTTAGTTCCAAAGATCTCAGCACAATTCGAGCTCTAACAACTGAGGTAATGATCGAGGTGACCAAAATGACAGAAAAAGGTCGGGTACTTAGAATATCTTTGAGGACAACAGACTTCCAAGACACAAAGAAGAGAAGATGGGAAAATGGTCTTACGATGGATATTCCTAAGGACATTTACCAAGTGTACCTGCGGGTAAGAGGTAAGTTAAACATTGAATATCCTCTCCTATCAGGACAAAGAAAGGAAAAAGGGATCCCAACAAATTTTACATGTTCATAGAGACAATGGACATCATAGTAGTGATTGCTTTTAAATTGAGAAAGGCCTTGGACACGCTGGTTCGTTGAGGTAAGATACCAAAACACTTGGTGAAAAATGATGAAGCGACCTAAAAGGGTAAAAATCCTAGAGAACAGAGCCCACTGAGTGGAGACTCCGATACTGTCTCAATACAAATGGTCTAAGGAGGCTTTGCTTCTGGTGGTCTAACCACTAAAGGCCACAAGGATAATGTAAGGAGTTTGAACCAGGCCAAGAAGCCTGAGAAAGATCCAAAGGATGTATTTCACGATGTGCTCGTTTGTGAAAAGGACAGAGGGCCTTTGGTCACTCTACATGATTATCCCATAATGGTTGAATTGAAGGTAGCCAGTCAATACATAGATTATTTTCAAATTACAAACAGAGCATGCACTCGACCATTGAAAATACGTTCAAAATGCAGGTTCTTAAAATTAAATGATTACACACTTTAAAGACAAAAGCTGAATTAAAACGAGAGGGAATCGGTCTGGAGACTAGGACATGACTACTTGATCTGCAGTCTTAGCCGGTTTCTACTATTCTTGCTGCTCTTGTTGCTCCTCGGCCTTAACCTTGTCCAATTAGTCATCTCCCATAGGCTAAGATTTATAACATAGTTGACTCTTACAACCAAGAAGTCAGCCGGCAAGGTGTCAATCTCGATCAACTCCCAAGCCCTTGGCAATGTCGCCTTTACATAGTAAGAGCCAAGTAAATAGCCGACTTTCTTAGCCAAGGCAATAGAAGCTTTGACATCTTCTGCCTCCTTTTAAAGCCGAGCAATGGTTTCCTTGTCCTCATCCTGAGCAGCTTGGACCTTCTCGGCTATTAGCTTTTCGTGCTTGGCCTCAAGCTCCTTTTTGAGCTCTTCCCTTAATGCAACCTTCTCAATGGTCGGCTTCCCCTGGATCATCTCCAGCTCCTTTTCCATGCTGCAATAGCCAGTCAAGGTGATCTTATATGAGTGGCCAGTGTCATGGACGAGTCTTCCCAACACTCGATTTGCCTCAAAGTTTTTAAGCTCTAAGGCCCTAGTTTGTTGGTCTTTGTTACTCGTTGCAATGTCGACTCATTGCCCTTTCTTGTTTGTTCATTATGTACTTGGACTGCATTTTCTTTCTGATCCCCTAACCTAGGACCAAATTTTGGAAAGCTGAGTTCCCTTTGTTGTATCTCATTGATGGGATAGGTCGAGTGTACACGGTTGGTGTCAACCATGTAGAAAGGGTCATTTGGGTGACCATTAGGTATAACACTACCAGCCTCTTATTCCAAATTGTTTGGATGCTCTGATTCTGAGAAAGTGAAAAAATATAAGAGATATATTAAAGATGAGTGTAAAGAAAAGAAAGACCGGATGACAATGGGACAACTAACCAAAAAGCCGGTAAAAATAATCCGGATCATGGTATATCCGATCCTCAACATTCATGACTAAAAAGATCTTCCTCATCCTTTGGCTCTTTAGAMTTGGATTTGATCCTCGGCYGCTCCAAGAATCGTTTAAGTGACAACTAGCCTTTACCAGTCTGTCCTTTATCAGCCGGCCTCTGCTRCCTAAGCAGACTACTCTTSCTAGCAGCCAGCTTGGTCTTAATTYGAGTTTTATCTTYGGTCTTTACTCCTTYGTCAGTGACTTTTTCCTTCAACTWGGCCTCTGCCCTTTGRTGTAATTGTWTTTATTCTAGGCCCATTCCTAGAGCTCTTTTCGACATTTGATGGCATGTAGCCAACCTGTTGACAAAGCTCAACATTACAAAGACAAATACAAAAATAAAATAGCCGGGCCCTTAGAATTTGGGAACTATATCACCATAATTAAATAACTAAAGCAGTCATAAAAGATGACATAATCAATAATAACATGATAAAATCAAGAAATAGAGATGAAGAAAAACACTTGAATTGCTAATGGAGAGTACTTGAAACAAAGCAATTCCCTTCTTCTTCTCTTCCTTCTTCTTCTTCTCCTCCTCCTCCTCCTCCTCCTTCTATATTAATTTTCAAGTATGAATGGTAAGTCAAAATAGCAAATCGACCAACTCATTGACTGAGGACGAATCAAAGGGTGCCGATTCTACTCATCAAGTCGTACTTACCAAACCATTTGAGGGTGAGATGACCCATCAGGTCAACGCAAGGAGGGGTACATGGCTAACACCGAGGTTTATGTCTCCATTAATGAAGAGGATGACTCTTTGGTTGTTGATGGCGGGACACGGGTCCTGAAGGGACTGTAGAAGTAATAAGGCCAAGAGGTAGTTCCTTAATTCCAAGAAGGTAGTTTATAATTAATCGAATTCAAATGAATCTGGCGTCCGGACGAGGATGAGTTAGTACTTGGGGACGGATCCTCTAGAATTAACGTTAGAACTTCTTCCCCTCAAGGAAGACAATAGGCTGGATGAGGAATTCTTTTCATCCAACCATGTAAAGGCTGGAGTTTAATGGTTGAACTAATTGCCCGAACATTTGGACGATTATGTCGAAGCATTAAGTCTAGAAGGAGATAGCTCGGCTATTACCATCCCCACTAGCGACAAGCCATACCGATGTCCATCCAGTTCATTGAAGTGTACCAAGTGATTCTGGACATGGTTTAAGATTTGTCATTCAGAATTTGTCGTTAAGCTGTTAGCCGAGATACGACACAGGCCTTTGTCAATAACCCTAATCTTGCCCCACAAATAAGGTTATTTGGCTGTTTCCAATCGATTGTGCCAAGTCCATATGTTGACACGTTGCCTAGATGCACAATCTGATTAAACCCTAGGTTGCAAGGCGGTTGGTTTTAACTTTTCGAGAAACCCGGGTTATATGACGGCTTGGAATAGAGCCAGTAAACATAGGGACTGAAGAATGAATTCATTTTCATACATGTGGTTTCAATAAGTAAACACTCGAGTCTTTGACGAGGTTCAATAATACGGCCCTAAGTGTGCTGAGACAACTTACTTTCCCGAACTTCATAGGAGAAGATCCTACTATGGAGTACTTTGATACCCGAACTTTGACCCACAAACTGTGGTCGCAAAAATTACGAGGAAGAAGAAGAGGAAGCCGAGGGTGAGGGTGAGGGTGAAGTTCACGAGTGGACTGATCTGCAACTTTATAGTGCTCATAGAGTGGTTTACGGATCCTAACTTTCTTAGGGTAGTCGGCCTTCTACCCTGCTCAACCCAAGAAAAAGTAATATGTTGGTCCTTGTGTTGTCTTTTTAAGTTTTTGTTCTAACTCTATTTCTTTCTTCCCTTTGTGTACCGCTACTAGAAAAGTTCTACCTCCAATGAAGAAGATGAGTTTATACCTAGAGTGCCAAAAAAATTGAAGCGCCTAAGGATCCAATATTATTAAATGATTTGATGAGACACTTGACGAAAACTACCAAGACTAAGGTATATTTCGTGTAATCAATCTCCATTGGTTGAACTTCTGCCCT
>SNQN01001345.1:64855-97107 GCA_008642245.1 Bassia scoparia
CAGAAAGATAGAAAGAAAACGAAAGAAAAAAGACAACAAAGAAAGAAAGAAAAAAAGAAAGATCAACGACAATATAGGTAGAAAAAAAAGATCAAGAAAAAGAAAGACCAAGGAACAAGAAAGAAAGAAGAGAGAAGAGAGGCCGTGAATGGGAAAGGATAGATAGAGTTAGGGTATTTGTTTGTACAATAGGCCAGATATTGGAGCCAAGATTATTAATGGGCCATCGCAAGGAGTGAGAGCACTGACAACGTGCTTTTATTTTAAGACCCCAAAATGCGCGGTTTTTAGCGGCCAAAGAACCGCAGCATATAAGCTACACTCAATTTTTAACACTTTATTTGTTGCGGTTGTTATAAAAACCGCAGCAAATAACAATTATTTGTTGCGGTTGTTATAATAACKGCAACAAATAACAGTTATRRGCTGTGGTTTTTATATAACCGCYGCAAATGACCCARATTATATGATGTTTTTTCTACTAGTGAGAGACTTGCTAACTGCGAACCTAAGTTATCGCTGAAGCTCAAAGATGTGCGAAGAGATTGGAGAGAAGTGCGAAGAGGAGATGAATTTTCAGCGAGAAGAGAGTAAAAAGCTCTTCTTCTCTCTCCTTCAGGGGATATATATATACCCCCTGCTCAACGGTCAGCATTCCCCTTGTTTTCGAAATTTGAACGGAAGGAGGAAAGATTTGAGCGGGAAGAGAAATTTGTCTCCTTGGCTGCTGCTATGCAAATTTCGAGGTGGCGAATTGAATTTTTGGCCTGGCCATTCATTTCCCACGAAGGCACACTTCCCAATGCAAAAAAAGGGAAAAATACCTAGTTTTTATTTGATTTGGGATTTGTTTATGAAATGTAAATTAATGTAAAATCAAGATCAAACACCCTATAAATCTAACGATTTATTGGGTCTTTGAGGGGCAAATGATGTGGCACGGAAAATCCTTGCCCACGTGTCCTTCAAATATTGGGTCGAAATGATCCACGTGGCAAACGCTATAGATTAAATTAATCCAAACCGAAACGGGACGGAGATCCGACGTTTCTACACCGAAATGGTAGCAAGGAACGCTCGGAAGCATGGATGAATGACGAGTGTCACTCATCCAAGTGATGCCTTGGTTTTTGAGGGATTGTCTATAAATACCCCGAAAAACCAAGGAAAAAACACACTTTTTTCATAGCTTTTATTGCATAACATCCAACTACTTGAGAGCATCTCTCTCTACTTTCTCTCTCTCTCTCTAGCTTGGCACTTTTTATTCCCTAAACTCCATAGCTACTTAAGCATCAGAGGGGAGATAATCCAAATAGGATTATTCTCCTTTGTGCAGGTGACAGGCTAGCTTTGCAAGCCAAGAAGCAACAAGCATCTAATAGCCAGGAGGTCAGAGGTAGCCAGGACTCAGTCAACGTGCAATAGAAGGTCAGCTCTCCCGAGGTAGCATTGATGGGAAGCCTCCACCCCTCTCTCAACCCAGAAGCTGGAGAAATATTGTAGCCAGGACACGTCATCCCCAATTTACTTGCTACAACATCAACTATTCATGTTAAAGACCTAGTTATTAAGTACTATAAATATATTGATATAGATATAAATATATAGATATAGATAACTAAAACAAGTCATACTTACTGCATTGTTATACTATACACATGTTAACTTTTCATGTAAAATTTTCCATGCATTACTAATAATGACATCTTCCCATTTTAGAACTTATTTTTTGCCTTTTGAATTTAAGACTAAATAAATGAATCAAATTTAAGATTCATGATTTCTAAATATTCGGTTCGTAATTAATTTTTATATTCACTTAATATTTTCACTTTTATTTCTCTTATATAACGCCTCGGAAAATACGTTAGCATTTTATCTATATATATATATATATATATATATATATATATATATATATATATAAATATATATATATATATATATATATATTATATTATATATATATATATATATATATATATATATATATATATATTATATATATATATATATTATATATATATATATAAATATAAATTGATAACAAAGATATTATTTGTACATCGCACCGAAACTAATCTAGTTATTCTTAATAAATTAAACTAATCTATCTATATATATTACTAAAACAGAAATTAAGGAGACACACATATCACATCCTGGTTAAAAGTTTTCCTCTAAAACTTTTTTTTATAAAAAATTATTAAAATATGATACAGTATAACTAAATTCTAAAATATAGAATATCTTTAGATTCTAATTAAAGAATTTGCCTATCAATACAAAAGTGTGTTCCCCTACACAAATTAAATTGCAATTTTATATCATAACCTTTAGAACTCTTGTGAATAATGTAGTAAAAATCATAATCATATTGCACGGGTCTGAACTATTATTATCTTAGGCCATACAAATTTTCCTAATAAATATTTAATTGCAATTTATTTTACTCTTTTTAGATTTATTAATATTATAAATATGCGTGCATCAACACAGGCCCTAAACTAGTTGTAAATTGATAAACTACTCGTATAATGCTTGTTTAATCTATTAAAAGAAGCGCGAGGAATGCATGCATGCATAAATGTTTTACCTGATTGCATAAGCGCATGTGCAATGGCTCCCCAAATGCTTCTCTACATTGTACGTGGTCTTTTATGAGTAACTCAACCATTGTAGATTTGTGTGTAGGTTACTTATCATATATGGGAGTAGGTTAAATAGTAAAGTCACTAAACTAAAAAAACATGGGATTTTGTAGAATAATGAGGAAATAAATAAGGGTAATATGAGAAATTAAAAAAATTTAGGAGAGAAGTATCACACTTTTTACGCATTAGTGTTACTTTACTCCTAAAATTTCTCATATTACCCCTTATTTATTTCTCTTTATTCTAGATTTTCCACCCAAATTCTCTCTTCCACTCATTTTAGTTCACTTAATTTTATACACATATCTCAAACAAATTATGAGAATAATACAACTTTCAAGTAATTTACCAAAATATTTCATCCGAATACTAATTTCCGTTGATAGACGTGCACTTTTACAAACGTAAGATAAATCAAAATGGAGAGAGTAGTATTAATTTGATTAACGTACATCTATCGAAAATTGAACCAACTTATTCAACTTACATTCTTTTAATAATCTACAGATAACATATGAAACATAGAATGTAAAACTGGATTGCTAACGAAGTCCGCTTTTACCGGAAACAAAGTCCACATTTCATGTGAACTTTCCAATATACTCCTTATTCAAAACATGCCATCTCACTCGTACAACACTCCATCACCGCCTTGCACCTTGCCTCCTCCACCCAGCCACCTTGCCTCCTCCACAACTTTCCAATAGGATGTTTAGTTTAGTATATATACATGTTATGTTTTTATTCACTATTGTAAGAAGATAGAAGATTGTTATTAATAAGTGCCTCAGTAACATCAACTTTTTGCAGTACAAGCAAGCATCCTACAAAACATAGCCCAAGGCACACCATTCACCACCCATCCCCGTCCACCCCACTAGCTATGATGGCAGCCAGCCACCCCAAGCCCGCATCACCCAGCCGATCGACTACCATCCTACTCCCTCTCACGCATCATTTTTTAAAAAAAAAATATAGTGAGTGGCGCCTTGGCTAGGCGCCCCAACCAAGGCTGCCCGCCTGGCCCAGGCGTAGCCAACCCTACGGTGGCAGCGCCTGGCCAAGCGTGGAAGCCTTGGTTGGGCGCCAAGCCAAGGCGCCATTCGGTTTTAAAAGTCCAAAAAAAATATGGTGAGTGGGCCTTGGCTAGGCGTCCCAACCAAGCTTCCACACCTGACCAAGGCGTGGCAGCCTTGGTTGGGGCGCCTAGCCAAGGCGCCACTCACTATATTTTTTTAAAAAAAAATGATGCTGAGAGGGAGGAGGATGGGTGGTCGATCAGTTGGTGATGCGGGCTTGGGGCTGGTGCCATATAGCTAGGTGTGTTGAGGATGGGTGGTGTGCCATTGGTGGCTGTGGAACGTTATGTAACTAGTACATACATTCCATTTGTAGGAGTAACAACCCTTATTCAAAGCAATGCATAATATTTCTTGTTATGTATGTAATGGGTGGTGGGTATATTCAGGGTAATACGGAAAGTTTCGTACGAAATGTGGACTTCGATTTCAGTAAAAATGGAGTTCGAATAGTAATCCCCAATGTAAAAACTATCTTTTTTATTTTAAATGGCTCTATTAAAAATTCGATTTTAAAAAAGTGTTGCACCTTGCTCTATTAAAATATGAAGATTTGTTTCGTCTTTAAACTTTTTTGGGTAGTAAGATCAACCTAATAAAATAAAAAAATTCAGAAAGATAAATATATAATGTAATGCACTAATGCGCCTTGGACGATCCAGTTGTCTTCATGTTGTATATATGTAGAACACTACAACAGTATTCCCCGAGTTTGTATGTATTACACATTTACGATCTACATTTAAAAGTGTCGAGCTTGCAAACTCGATTTGACTTGTCCCAAGTAATGTTTAAGACCGATAGGCTAGTTTATCTAACTGTAAAAGAGGTATAAATTCTCTTTCTCACATCATACATACCAATACTTGTGTGTAATTCTATCTTAGCGGATGAAAATTTTATAAGTTTTTGCCCTGTGCGATGTCCGTGATAATTTGATTTTCACTTAATTGTATAAAATAAAATTTTAATGGACTTGGTAAAATTTTCGGAATTAGTGACTATTTTTGTTTTTTTTTACAGAACATAGCATAAAATTGTAGTTTGTCGTTTAATAAGATTCGGATGGAGGGTTTGTTCAGTTTAACTTATTCACATCTGAAAAAAAAAAAGTATTCAGTTAAGAAAAAATAAGTTGAAAAAAACATACTTACTTTCTTTATTTCCAAAATGTAGTAACAAATGATTTTTCATGTATTTCAAGGAAGAAATTTTACAATGTAAACGACCAAATTTCCCAAAGTAATTTTAGCACAATAAAGAATGAGATTATAACTTCATTGTGTATGTTAAAATTACATTGCATACCTTGTTCATTTACATTATTAAATCTCTTCATTGAAATACTTAAAAATTCAACTGTTGTCACTTTTTTGAAACGAAGGAAGTATTAATTTCATCTCTCACAAAACAACTTCGTAAAAAAAAAGATAAATTCAGTTCAGAAAAAATAAGTTCAGATAATAAAAAAGTTTAGATAATTTCAGAACAAAAAAAATAAGTTCAAATAAGAAAAAATAGGTTCAGTTAAGTAAAAATAAGGTGAACATAACATACCTTTTAAAAATGTGATGAAAAATGAAATAAAGTACTAAGGCTATGTTCAGTTAATCTGGATTTTTTCTAATCTGTAACTTTCTAATCTGATTTGATCCTTATTGATTTTTTTTGATCTAGTCTGATCTGATCTAGTCTGATCTGATCTGGTCTAATCTTTACTGACCTGAACCTTTTGTAGTTGCTCTTTGTTTTTACTATTTTCTGATTATCTGATCTAAAATTTCATATCTGATATGAAATGATCTAAATTTTTCTAATCTGGACTAATTTCATTTGAATGTTCCTGATTTGTTCTTTATTTTTAATAAGCACTAGAATACTTAATTATATATTTAACTGAACATAGTCTAATGCAAAATGTATTAATTACTCAATTACTACGTGTGATTATTGATAACATTTATGCATGATATTATAAAGTGATACGAAAAAATAAATAACGAAATCATCTATTGAACATATTAAAAGGCGCTAAAACGATTCAAAATTCATATAAATATGGGGGAAAACTTGGTTTAGTACTCCTCCGTTTCAATTTTTATTTTTACGTTTTCTTTTTTTATGTTCCCTTTTATTCTTTACATATCTTTTTTCATACTTTATTTTTTTATTCATTAATGTTACTTTTACCCCTAAAATATCTCATATTACCCCGTACTTATTTAATAATCATTCTTGATTTTCCAACCAAACTTATCTCTTCCACTCATTTTTAAATAAGAAAAAAATTTACTTTAATGTTATTGCACACTTTTCAAACAAATTAAAAGAATAATACAACTTTCAAGTAATAATAACATATTTTATTCAAATGTTAATTTTCTTTAATTGACGTATAATTCTACAAACGTAAAAAAATAAATTGGAACGGATGGAGTACTAAATAGACTACCAACCATACAAGTACGTACAATCCTTAATTGCAATGGAAATTCCTGTCGTGATAATGTAACCCCGGTATATAAATAAAAGAGTTGTAAATGATTTTTCCGGTCGTAAAAATTACGGGTGTTAAAATCGGATAATCCGATCTGATCCGAAATTCGGATATTCGAAATTTTCGGATCGGGGAAATATCGATCCGAAATATCCGAGCTATTATTTTCCGATTCGAATCCGATTCGATATCCAAAATTTCGAATCGGGTATCCGAAATTTTTGATCGAATTAATCGGATCCGATCCGAAATTTCGGATCGTGAATCGAATGTATATATTTTTACCTATTTTTCTTTTATTTTTCCATATTAAATTATTTTTAATTTAAAAATCGGATATTTATTTCGGGTATACCCGAAAGTGCAAAAATTTCGATCCGAATCCGATTAGAAATTTTTTGGATATCCGATCCGAAATATACGAAGCCTTAAAACCGAATTGAATATCCGATTTTTTGGATCGGATCAAACGGATCACAGATCGGATTGATCGGATAGGATATTTTTGAACACCCCTAGTAAAAATGTGTCGTCATAGAAAAGGAGGATCCTAATCCTAAATGATTTTTCCTATCACAATTTTGTCGTGAGTAAATTTTATTAAAGTTGAGATTGGGCAGTAGGTGAATTTCAATGATGAACCCGAAATTCTGATAAATCATCTATTATTGCGACAGGATTCAAGGTTGTCATTAATTTTTACCGTGGTTAATGGGGAGTAATGTTTTGAGCAGCACCGTGCTGCATACAAGCACCCTCAATAAAGACAAATACTTTGTCCTTTGATAAATTAGCAATTTTACAACTTAGCATGTTTGTACATTTGTACTTTTAAAATAACAATTTTCCGCAAAATTATTTATTCTGTATTCGATCCTAGCATAATCTAGTATCAGAGCCGCGAAGAAAGATAGTCTAATATGAATCTCTTAAGAGATATCCCTAAAACGGAGTCGGTAGACTTTAGAAAATTAGATGATAATGATAGGATTATCAATGATAATATAAAGAAATCCAGTCAAAATATTTATGAAGAACTTGTTAAACATGGAGTGTTGAGGGGACATATAAAGCCTCCAACCCCTTCAGTAAAAGACGTACCTAAAGAATTTGAAAAATATATGACTAGAAAAACAAAAAATGAAGAATCTTCGGTACAACATAAGGTTGATATTTTGGAAAGAGAAGTAACCGAGATGAAGACCATGATGGAAAAATTGATGCAAAAGTTAGAAATCCTTTCTATTTCATCTCCTCCTAATAATCAAGATCCTCCCCATGTTTCGCAAGCTCATTTTACCAATGAATTTACGGAAGAACTAGAAGAGGATATAGAGTCAGATACCCTTACTACTGAATTAGGAGAAAATGATTCTATAGATGAGGAATTTAAGAAATATATGATGATTATCAGATCTTACCAAGATCCGGGAACAAGTTCAGGAGTAACAGGACCACATCAAGATTTTCAAGACCAAATATGAATGATATTGATCCAGAAAAGGATCAACCGAAATTTTGGGAAGATATGTTAAGAAGTAATCCAGTAGGATCAGGAAAGAAATATTATAGACCAAATTTAAACTATAAGTATTACCAAAAAATTTATAAAGATAGAGAACCACCTAATGCTAGTAGTGGTATAGATCTTGATATAGATAATGTGTCGTTCAAAGACTGGGAAAGACTTATAGAAAGATGGGAATCTAATCTTTCAATATTCTTTTTTGAAACTATAGATTTAACTAAGAAACCTGCAATAATAAAGAGCGTTATGGAAGATAGTATCAAGGGTAAAATAAGATCTTGGTACGATAATCTTAAAGATAGTGCAAAAGCATATTTGTGGGAAGGATTAGAAGAAAATATAGGTAATTATCCTAGGGCAATAGAACGTATTAAAAAGGCTATTCTGGGAGAATTTACTGGGCAGGTAGTCTTCACTGAAGAAGAAACTATAAGAAGGGTTATAAAGACTAATAGAGCAAAATTAACAAATTTAGTTTTATGTGACCCATGCAGATTTGAAGAATACGTACAAAAATTTAGTACGTATTTAGAGTATAGTAGATATTCTGCAGAAGAAGAAAATCCCATTTTAGACTCCTTCTTCACAAAGATACAGAATATAGGTTCAATTCTCCTTGAGAGATGGGAACAACAGAATAATGGCTATGCTAATACCATAGGAGGAAGAATAAAGTTTGCTCAAGACGTTCTTTCATCTTGGTGTAATGAAGCAAAGTTCCAGAAAATAGCAAAGAGAGCGCAAAAGGTTAGTATATGTTGTGATAATGACATTCTTGAAGATTTAGCTATTGGCTGCAGACCAAATTACACTCACTACTAGAAATTCGTCTTCGGGCGACCGCATTTAGCGATCGGTTTTTAGTCGATCGCTATTGTGACCGTTAGCGACCGATTATTCGGTCGCAAAAATTAGCGACCAAATAATCGGTCGCTAAGGGCCTATTAGCGACCGATTTATCGGTCGCTAAGACAATAAACTTGAGCTTTGCCTCTAAAATACAATTAGCGACCGAAGAATCGGTCGCTAAATATTTTTTTTCAAAAATAAAAAATAAAATTCATTCAACGACACTAAAACCCCCCCAAAAACAAAAACACGCACAAACATCCTCAAAGTCGTTCACTCTTCGACTCTCTCACACGCAAAACCCCCAAACCCAAAACCCCTCTTCGCCGGCGACTGTCCCTCACTCCGGCGACTGTCCCTCACTGCAGAGACTCTCCCTCATCGCAGCACGAGCCCAGCGCCGCCATCCTCTTTCTTTCTCCCTTTCTCTTTCCTTTTCCCTTTCTCCCTCTTTCTCACGCACGAGCCCAGCCACGCTCATGCCACTCCTCACACGACGCCACTCCTCACCGCCGCTATTTAGGGTAAGGGTTATGGCAGATTTTAATTTTAATTTTAATTTTATTTCGAATTTTTGGGGGTTAGGGTTCATGTTTATTTCACTTTATTTGATGGGTTTTATTGGCTTTCCAGAATAATCGGTTATGTCGTTAGTGTTATTGTATGGATGTTGTGCGATTTAAGTTGATAATGGTTGCTCTTGTTTTTTTAGGGTTTTTGTGTCTTCAAAATCTTCAATCTAATGTCTATCATTTTCATTTCTTCTCTTAGGTTTCACATCATTTCAAAATTTTGTTGAGTAGTTAGATCATTGTTTTATGTCGTCAATTCAATTTAGCGTTCCAGATTTACTGACATTCCCATTTTCAAATTATCCTAAATTTCTAACCATTTTGTTCCTTTAATTTGATGATTATATTCTGAATTCTAATTCCATCATAATCATCTTTTACTCTGTTTGATTTGTATTTTTTTAGAGTAATCGCCTTTCGCTTAAATGGTAGGTTTGGTTATACTATGAAGTTCACATAATAGTGAAAGGATTGCTGATTTTGTGTGGAATGTATACAGGTTGCTGATTTTGTCCTCAAGATAGCTAATCTTGGCCTTGCACGAGCTTTTGTCGTTCCCATCAAGAAGTACACTCATGAGGTATTCAATTTCATGTTGTGTGTGTTTTACATTCTGAAAGGGCTTTAATGTGTTTGTTGATGTCTAGAATGCTTTGCTATTGAATACTGAAATTTGAAGTTTTGAACTTCCATTTCATGTACAAATGGACAGGGCTTTAATCCTTGGAGATGCAATTGATTATTTGAAAGAGCTGCTGCAGAAGATCAATGATCTCCACAATGAACTGGAGTCGACTGGTCCTCCTGCATTGAAGCAGTCAACAAACTTCCATCCTTTAACTCCTACACTGCCCAACCTGCCATCTCGAATCAAGGAAGAACTCTGCCCCAGTTCATTGCCTAGTCCCAATGGCCAGCCTGCAAGGGTGAGTCTGTATTCTTGATTTCCATTATCTATATTTCTGTGATTCTGAGGAACGAAAAATTGAAATGCAATGCTTACAGATTAACAACTCTAATCGTGGTCCGTATTTTTGTGTAACTTCTATAGTGTAAACTTATCCCCCTTAAACCAAGCTGCAAGTAACAATTGTTTATGCTGTAAAGTTCTTTAGAATTAAGAGATAATGTGTGTACAAGATTCTGATTGTGCAGATTGAGGTAAGGCTGAGGGAAGGAAAATCTGTCAACATTCACATGTTCTGTGGGCGCCGTCCAGGTCTCTTACTCTCTACTATGAAGACTTTAGATGGTCTTGGTCTGGACATCCAGCAAGCTGTCATCAGTTGAAGAATAATGGTCTCTTATTCATAATGTTCACTATATGAATTATTTTCTTTATAATGAAAAATGTCGTTTTTCTTTTTCTTTTCTTTTTTTTTCCAAATTTGACTTTGACATTCTGTAGGATGATGTTGTCAACGTATGGAATCTTCGTAAATGTAGTGCAGCTGCTTTGGATATTCTCTCCAATGTTTTTGGGGATGAGATTCTTCCTACACTAATGCCTTTAATTCAGGTATGCTTCGATCCACATGATGGAAGAACAGACTGGCAGTTCTATTGAATTCTCGTTCTTGTGTTATTCTTCAAGTTTTAATTCTTACAACTTAGAACCCTTTGAACTAATGGATACTTGGTCTTAAAATAACGTTCAAGTGACACGACATATATGTTGAGTAGTACTGAATTAAAAAGGAAAGTATCAAGTTTCAATTCTTACAACTTAGAACCCTTTGAACTAATGGATACTTGGCATATCTGTCTATATATATGTTCTCTTTGCCATTGTCAATTTGTTGAGTAGTACTGAATTAAAAAGGAAAGTATTAAGTTGTCATGGAAAGACTAAAGAGATGTGTGTAGCCTTTTGTTAACTTTTGGGAACTTGTCTACAATGCTTTGAAAAATACTAAGCAGACAATGTTGGTTACTTTTATACATAGTTGCGTTTTCTATTGCACACTTTAAACATGACTATGTTTTACAAGTCACAAATTTGATTACAAGAAAAATAAGTGAATTGCAAGTTTGCAACCCATTGGAAAATGATGTATAAAAAAGAAACCGATGAAATATTTCACTAATTAAGTTTGTCTCTTATTCCATATTATATATTTTTATAACAGATTAATTGTAGATGTTAAATGTTCTTTTTTCAATGTACACTCTGGAATTTTAAGAGTGGGAAAACCAAGTTGTATTATTGAGTAATGTGAAGTAGAATTTTCCAACTTTCTCAGAGTTCTGCAGGATAGATCAAAATTACCTGGCTATCATGGGGTGTTTCTTTCTGAATGTAGCTGCATGTACGCTTGGGGCTTTTCTAACTGAAACGAATTTTACTGAACCAAACCAACCCGGCTTTTCTTTACTTTTCTGTTACATTGTACATACTTCATTTAGTATCAATTTAGGTGATTTACATAGACAATGTGACTATGTAAGTGAATATTTCTCTAGTGGATTATTTGATTTGTTTGCATAATTGCATTGACAGAGAGAATGGATCATCAGAGGGGACTGAGATGAATATGGGCCATAGTGATGCTGATAAGGAACTAAAAAGGAAACAATAAGCTGAGGCATCCTCAGAGACAAACCACCCTGAGAAGTTACAGAAAGATGGTCAAGGAAATACGCAGCCTTCCTCAGGTAAGAAGAGTGCTCGCAAGCAATCAAAGCGCGATAGAATAGACTACAACGTGTTGGTGCCCCCAAAGTCTCATAGCAAGAAGAGAGGAGGTTAGTCAGCTCGTTTTGACGGAGTGACTTGTAGCCCTTTGTAGGATGATGTCACATTGCATTTTTTATCATAGAATAGTTTTTTCCCACAGCCTCTGTATTTGTAGGAGTTGTTAAAAATGGAATTTGTTCTTGAAAATTATATGGAAGCATTTTTCCTTATTTCATACTGTAATTTTATGTAGTATACTGGTATTGGCACTGGCCACGCTGGGTGGAAATAATTTCTGTAATACTATTATGAAAGCCTCGAATTCATTAAAAAATGGAGGAAAATTGGATTTAGCGACCGACATGTTGCTAAATCCAATTTTCCTCCATTTTTTTAGAGGGAAATCAGAATTAGAGACCGATTTTTTGGTCGCTAAAAATTAGCGACCGAAAAATCGGTCGCTAATTCTGATTTCCTCTAAATTTTTTGCCAATTTCTTACTCATTAATTCGGTCGCAAAATCGGTCGCTAAAGGTTTAGCGACCGATTTTCGGTCGCTAATTTTTTTTAGCGACGAAATTATTGCGACCTACGTTAGCGACCGAAAATCGGTCGCTAATGTGTGTTAGCGACCGAAAATCGGTCGCTAACGATGGTCGCCCGCGCACGTTTTTCTTGTTGTGACTTATAGGAAGAGTAAGAAAAGAATTAAGAAATGGAAGAAATTTAAAGGTAAACAAAAGAAAAACCAACCTAAAAAGACCTCTATGCCATTTAGACGATTTAGTCCTAATAAAGGCCATAGAAAGAGAAAGTATGATAAGAAGAAAAGTAGATGTTGGAACTGCAATCAATTAGGACATTTCGAAAACGAATGTCCCAAGAACAAGGTAACCATTAATTGGGTTCAAGACTTTGGAGAATATAGACAATTGTATCCATTAGAATCAGATTGTGAAAGTGATCTTTTTAGTGATACTGAAACAATATATGAATTTTATCCTAATGAAATAGAAGAATGACTTCTAATCAAAATCAGGACGAAGATTATATAGAGAAGGCTGAGGAAGATAAGTTTTCACAACTTGCTCTTCTTTCAGAAGAACAATCCAGAAAAATAGAGAAGATGACTTTAAAACTATCAAATACAGATGGTTTTGAACAGTCAATATTAGATAGAATTTTTAAAAGAAATAATGATGTTCAATATGGAATTTATATGTTAGAAGAACCAATTTCTCTTAAAACTTCTAATGAGAGGATACCTATGAAGATAATGGATAGCGAGCAAATAAGAAAAGCACTAAAGAAATGTACGCATCCAGAAAAGATGCAATACATTCACTTTGGTACCATTAAATTAGCCATTAAGGCTATTTATACAGAAAAAATTGATTCACCTGTATTACTATTTATACGAGATGAACGGTTTAAAGATGCAGAAGATGGAATCATAGGGATAATCCAGGGAAACCTATATTTCAAACAATTACAGATGAGCATTCATCCAAAATTTCATATGAGTCTCAAAGATGCTAGAAAAGAATTAATAGTAGTTGATTGTGACTTTAGTCGTAAAGATTTATTTTCACCTGAAGACTATTATCCTTATATTTGGCATATTGTGTTTCATTTGCTCTATCAAATAGCTGCTACTCATTAAATTTTGCTAATCAGGATACTATCCTGATTAACGAAATATTTAAGAAAGAGGGAAACACAATAAAGAGACCAGAACGGTCTATGGGAAAATTCCCAGCAAACATTCAAATAAATTATAAAGATCCTAGAAGAAGATCTATCTCCTCTAATGAAGAATTTGTAATAAAAGGAAATATATTAACACTTAAAAGTAATTCCATGAGAGAACTTGGATCATCTAGTCAATTAGTAAGAAGATATGAGGGACAATTAGAAAAACCTTCAACAACAATATTTCGAATACAGGTTATGATTGAAGGAAAGCCATAAAGACCACTTATAGATACAGGATCTAGCTATAACCATATTAAAATGGAATTAGCATGTTCCATAAAAACAGCAAAATGGAATCAATTCATCCAACCTATAGTATACACTAATTATTTTGGGAATAAAATTAAGTGTACACTGCAGGTTACTATAGACATAGATTTCATGTATTTTAGACAAGAAGTTACATTTATATGTTGTCCTGAACAAGACGGTTCTCACAACTTAATTCTAGGAAACCAATGGATTACGGAAAATCAAGTAACCATTTTTCCAAATAGATTAGAAATTAAAGAATACATCTTAAACAGAGACGAATCCTAATGGGAACAAGAATCTTAACGATAAAATGTACCTTGTGTTATAAAGACTATGAAGACGCTAATTTTATAGCTCTGTTAGATACAGGTGCAAATGTAAGCTGTGTTTCCAGATATTGTATTCCAAAAGAATATATAGAAAAGGGTAATGAAAGGAAAATACAAATAATGAGTGGATATCAAAGCTCTCATTATTATGTAAGAAACCAAAAGATAACCTTAGGAAGAACACCAAGTGCATATATAGAAAATTCAAACAAAAATCTTATAACAATTAGAGATCTTCTTGTTATAGAATCATTTGGATTAGATATATTAATAGGGATGGATATCATAGGACTAATGAAACATTCCTAATTCTACCTAAACGAGTATATTATACTACTCCATGTGAAACATCAGTGCAAGTTTTTAGGAGTACTAATAAAACTCGTATTGGTCCGCAAAGTTTTCATCGAAAGCGTGGTGATAGTAATTATTTTTGCGCCTTTCAAACTTTGCTAAATACTGAAGACTGTGACAAATGTAATCTTCAAGTTTATACTACCGAATTTGAAATTTCTTTAGTCGTAACGACAGAAGATTTATTAAAACAAACATTCTCTGAAAATCCTATTAGCCGATGGGATAAAGTTTGTGAATATTCAGATATTAAAGTATTTCCAGAATATCAAACTCATAGGAAACATATTAGATTTTGACCAATGAGTTATTCTAGAGAAGATCAAGATGAGTTTAAAGTCCAACTACAAGAGTTAATGAAGTTAGGATTAATTAGGCCATCCAGCAGTCCACATTCTAGCCCGGGGTTTATGGTTAGAAATCATGCAGAACAAATGCATGGAAAACCAAGGCCTGTCATTAATTATAAAAGCCTAAACGATGTCACTTATTTTGATGGATATTTTATTAGTAATAAGGACATTCTTATACACCAGACTCAAGGTGCTAAATTTTTCTTTAAGTTTGATTGTAAATCAGAATTCTGGCAGATCAAGCTTAAGGAGGAATCAATACCTTATATAGCTTTCAGCACTCCTCATGGGCATTATGAATGGGTTGTAATGCCTATGGGATTTAAAAATGCACCACAAATATTTCAAAGGCGTATGGATAAAATCTTTAGTAAATTATATAGTTTTATAGCTGTATATATTGATGATATTCTAGTTTTCTCTAAAACAGAGAAAGAGCATAAAGATCATCTTAGACAATTCGTAGAAATTGCTTATGAGCATGGTCTAGTTCTTTCTGAGAAGAAGGCTAAAATACAGAAAAATGAGATTGAATTCTTGGGAGTCATAATAGATAGTTATGGTATAAGAATGCAACCTCATATACTAGAAAAATTAGACTCATTTCCTGATGTAATAACTGATAAGAAACAATTATAACGATTTCTTGGATGTGTTAATTACGGAAGTAAGTTCTTAAAAAATGCAGCAGAATTGAGAAAGCCTTTGCAACAATTATTAAAGAAAAATAAGAAGTTCATCTGGGAATATGAACATACTATAACAATTCAAAGAATTAAAGAACATTTTAAGAATTTGCCTAAATTAAAACTCCCAGAAAAAGATGATAGTTTAGTTATATTTACAGATGCATCCGATATTGCTTGGGGAGCGGTTTTGTTAACTGATAAAGGAGAAATTTGTGCATTTGCTTCAGAACCTTTAAGAATGCCGAAGTAAATTATGATATTAATCATAAAGAGCTCTTGGCTATTAAAAATGCATTTGAAAAATTCACCTTATATATACTTGGAAAAGCCATAAAGGTTTACAGACAATACACAGGTCAAAGCTTTTATATTTAATAAATTGCCCAATACACCTCATTATAAAAGGCTCCATAGATGGCAAACGTTTTTTGCTGATTATCAATTTGAAATATGCAGGATCAAAGGTATTAACAATTATCTTGCAGATTTTTTAAGCAGAGCAGAAAAATATGGAGCAAGCTTGGCAGAGAATAGCAGATAATAATTTGCTATCATTTGAGGAAATTGATGCAGCAACCATCGCTTTACAAAAGCTGGTTGTTAGTAAAGAACATGTTGATATTATGAATCAATTGATCAGAGCAAAAGCTCTATTGGAAGACCAATATAACAATATATGTCTATACGAAAGTATAGAAGATCAGAAAATTAAGATGGATCCTCGTGATTCATGCGAGAGTCCACATAAAGAAAAAGGACCTCCTTTAAAAGATCAAGAAATACAGAATTCTGAAGACGCGAGTCGAGTTTCTAAGTCTGTTAAAAATGTCACCTTCTCTAACGAAGTAAAAGAAGAGAATACAAAACAGGAGGTTAATCTCCGACTTGATTATTTGCAGTCTGCGAAAAAGTTAAAGAAGTTACCCAAGTTCCAATTCATATTGGATACGGAAGATGAAGACGAAAGTCCTTTCATCTATAAAATAACAGAGGAAGTCTATTCAACAGAATACCTCTGGTGTATAGACATAGTTTACAATTGGAGACCCAAGTCTTCAGAAGAAACTATGTATGTAGACCATGCAGGGATATATCCTAGGGTGCATATCCTGGGAGATCATAATCCTGATGATACATACAGACTATGGACATGTGGATTTATTGATACAATTCATCTAGCCAATGACTCTTGGATATGTATTAGCAAGTTCCCAGAGAATATCAAGAAGATTATTCAAAGGAAATTCAGAACAGTCAAGGAAATAGCATTAAAGAGTGTCTCCATGGCACTAGATTTTGAAATAAAGTTTAATCCATCAATAATGGTGATAAAACTAATTTCAAATCCAGAGCCTACTCATTATAATTCAAAGCAACAATGGAAGACAGTGGTGGGCCTGCCTACAATAGATAAATGGACACCAAACCTCCATCAATGGGCTGCCAAAAGAAGGAAGAGTGGGTATCCTGTGCTACAAAAGTATCTGCCGACATTCAGTAAGAGCGAAAATCTGGCAATGCTTTATGAAGATAAGTGGACTGTCATCTTTGAAAACAACTATAGGAAGAGACAAACAACAAGATGGTTTGATGACCAGCTCCAACTGATACAGAAAAATGAAGTGCCATCAAGCGGACCTACAAGGACACTTGTATGTAGAGAATTCCATCATGGAAAAGGTGTTTGAGAATTATGAAAAATATCTCAGTGAAATACGTAAGCCCTTACGTCAAAATTAGAATGACATAAGCGCTTACGCCAAGGGGCATTATTGCCTCATATCCCTTATGTATTATAAATAGAACCTCTTGCTATCAGATAAGGCAGAGGTAGAGGAATAAGTCTGAGAGTTCTAGTGGGAGAAGTAGTTGTATCTTAAAGAGAGTAATATGTTTTCATTAAGCAATTCAGAACTTATGGAGTGATTCTCTTGAGTTTTGAAAAGCTATATCTATGTAACATATCTATATTATGATATAAGAAGAGTATTTTCTGAATATTTATCTTTTGTCTCAAATCTATCGCATAGTGAGGAGTGTAAATTCATAGAAGCCTTTACTGTTGAGCCATGGTGAGGCATATTGAGTCGGCTGATTGGTATTCCGAAGATGACCAGATAGATTCAATGATTAGAGAACATGTTCAGGTATGAATTTCTTACTTCTGATATAAATAGTTATCATAGATATATGCTGAGTAGAAACTTCATTTTACGAAATGAAAAATTTTATGTTTAATCCACTTAATCTAGACTATTTTCATGTTAATAAGTCCATGTTTGAGATTATTAACAGTATTCAATTTGGGATAGTCGTTGAGACCTTTATAGTTCGTTACGATGAAATATATCCAGATAATTTGATAAACCAAATCCGTAAGAATTATATTCAAGATGAGTATGATAGTAATTTAGATTGGTTTGACGAAGAAAGCATTCACAATTTAGAAAATCTTTTAGAATATTAATATTCTCTTAATCGTGATTAAGACCCTTAATTAATGTTAATAATTACTTTAATATTCACTTATTATTTTCTTTCCTAAATGATAGTGMTATGGTATTTTATTAAATTAATCGTTTTAAGTTAAAACTAAGCAAAATTATTAAGTTACAGATTATTTATAGACAAGGGACCCTCACTTTTATCCTTTACCAAACCCAAATGACCAAGCAGCCCTTGTGCTTCATACAACACCGTGATGTATGCATCATTACTCGTATAATCAGTCCATGTTGTGGGAAAAGATAGAAAAGGTASGAAAATCAGCTGTTTCATCAAAAGGGACCACATTTCTTCCTCCCTGCACARACTTAGGACATTTACAAAGTCACAATAGTTTAAACCTCTAATAGGTTTGAATTCTTGCCACATCAACCTCACAGRAACCCCTCTCCAACAATAGTTCAAACCTTTTAGGGGTTTGTTGGTGGGACCCATTATATATTTTAGGAAAAATTGGGGATAAATACCTAGTTTTGGGGCCTTTTTGAAAATAAATACCTATCCTAGTTTCAATTTTATTTTACTTAAATACCTAGTTTTGCCAAAATGTTTAAAAATCAGTACCTAGTACCACATTTCTGTTAAAACCTTAACATAATTTTTAAGTTTAGTGGGCCCCACAACTCTCTTTCTCTCACTCTCATGTGCATTTCACGTGGCCTCCAACCTTTCTTCCTCCTCCAACAACAATGACCACCA
This sequence comes from Bassia scoparia, assembly GCA_008642245.1. Classification (NCBI taxonomy): domain Eukaryota; kingdom Viridiplantae; phylum Streptophyta; class Magnoliopsida; order Caryophyllales; family Amaranthaceae; genus Bassia; species Bassia scoparia. Next base: position 83,654 of record SNQN01001345.1, read on the forward strand.
ATAAGAACAGATCCACCACGCACGCCATCACCACTCGCTGCCACTACTCACTGCCACCACCAGTTAACGCACGCCGCCACCACTCACCGCCTCCAACCTTTCTTCCCCCTCCAACCTTCCATTGTTAACTACAAAATTTACATCAAATGAGCATTAAAAAAACCCAGAAAATCAATAAAACCCAGCTAAAATAAAGAAAATATTTTTTAGTGAGGAATCAAATCAAATAATCAAAACAATTAAAAATCCTAAAAAATTTCCCCAATTTTATTTGATTGTTAAACTAGCAAAATAGTTYAATTTGATTGAAATTCATTGCAAAAAAGTTATTTTTGCTAAAATTTGGATATGAAAAGCCACAAAATTGTTTTAATTTAGATTTGAAATTGTTCGAAAATAAAAAAAAAAGGAATGCGAAATTGGTTCGTGCGGTGGCTCACGTGTTGCGTTGACTGCCTACCCTGGTGTTTGCGCGATTAGCGGTGGTGTTGTAGGTTGCCTTGGGCAGAGGCTTGTGTGCTCTGTTTCGTAGTTCTTGTTGGGTGCTTTGTTTTTGCCCAAACATTGGGCAACAATGCAAAGAGGAGCGACAGTGGTGAGGTGGTGGCGGCGCAATCCAAGGCAGGTGGTGGTGATTTCGAGCGAAATAGGGAAGTAGCTCAGGTGAAGAACAAGGAAGGAGAATGGGTGGAGGAGGAGTGAAGGAGTAGCAGTGAAGGAGAAGGAAGAAGAGGGGGGAAATGAGGAGGAGTAGGGAATCAAGAGGAAATAAGAAGAAAAGGAAAGGATGAGTAAAAGGTTTTCACACGAACGGTGTTAAGTTTGATGGAAATATAATATTGCTACAGGTACCAATTTTTAAAAATTTACTGAACTTAGGTATTTATTGTTCAAAAAAGGCCCAAACCAGGGTATTTATCCCAATTTTCCTACATTTATTTTATAACCTTATTTTATTTACCTTTTATTTTATACCTACCCCACCTAAAATCTACATCACCCAATACAAAATGTCATCTCAAATTTTCAAAAATAATAAATTAACCCAAATTTTTGGTGTTGGCAATACACATTATATCTCAGAGTTGGATTTATCTTTGATCTTTCTTTTGTTGCAGGAAAATCAGTTGTAGCCTCTTGGTGATGATACATTGTATTTTAGTTTTGGTGATGATGCATTGTTTTTTTTAAGGGATGTAATGTGTTTATGTATTGTTAAATTTTGATAATTTTTATTTATTTGATTGTCACTTGAATATTTTCATATAGATTGAAGTTTGTTTTTTAATAATATGTACAAGTAATAATTACGATTAGTGATTACAAAATCAAAATTATCGATTCATGTGTAAAAGATATGTCCACTATCTAATTTTTTTTTAAAAAATACAAAGTGCATCGAGATGTGGGGATTCCCACATCTCGATGTATATTTTAATTTAAATAAATATCAAAGACGGTTGATTAATTCCGGTTTCTTTGATGAATCAAGAGACGGTTATTGCTAAAATACGGTCTCTTATATTGCAGTCAAAGAAACCGGTTATAATACAACCGGTCTCTTTGATCATGATAAGAACCACTAAAAAAACGGTCTCTTACCGCTTAGAGCCCTCTCCCTAGTCTTGCGGTCTTTGGCCTTTTAACGGTCTCTTTGGCTTTTTAAACAGTCTCTTTGACTTTTTGAAGTAGTGAAACACTCTCAATTTTCATACCCCTCTCAACTTCAAACCCAACACATCCCTAACATAAGGGGTTGAAAATCAAACTTACATCTCACACACAAACCTCATGACAAACCTCTTATTGTGAGTGCCCTTAGCTATAATTATTTCTATATTATTCCTAGCAACTGGTTAATAAATCGGCAATCACGTCAATTAAGGTGTGTTAGTATTATTAAAAGAGTTTGTTCAAAATAGGCTTCGAATTCTAGTTAATGGTTTTCGAGTTTGGGTCAAATAGATGAGTTTGTTGGTAACTTGATTGCCTGGCTATTTCCATTCGGGTTTTGGGTTACGGTTTACGTTTGCATGTATTGTCTATACTCAAATTACAAATCTAAGTGTGCATGGTGCCCTCATTTTTTGTTATGCCGCCTTCCAACATTTCTGCATGTGCTGGGTTCCTATCAATTGTGTATGGTGCGTGGCGTATCTAGAAATTCAAAATAATGGGTTCGGGATAGGGTTAAAAAAACGGATTAGAACAGTAATTGAAAATTAATAATCAATACAATAAATTCAATTTGGATTACAATATACAAACATAGTTCATAATTTAAAACAAACAAAAACAATTAGATAAGCATTCTTCGAATTTCATACTTTGAAGCGTGCATATGTTCATTCTTAGCTCTGGCAAATAAGTCTCTCTAAGAAAAGTGACTAAATTATATTTGAAGTTGGTCACCATACTATTACACAATTGTTTTCCACATTCATATGAGGTATACAAGCAATTTAAAACTGAATAATAATATAAATATAAATGTCATCAATTATGCTGAATAATTGAAACAAATAAAATGATGAAACAAACTGGTCTAATAACACAATAAACTGACTTGGAAAAGAGTAAATGGAATTTAGAGCTTTTGCTACTCTGAAATCACATTGTAAAGTTGTAGAATGAAATCTGAAAATTCAAAAAATACACGAAAGGAATAAATAAGAGTTTGCAAGGGAATTGATCCCTGACTTTCACGTGAAAAGATCATGGGCCGCGTGACAGGAACCTACCACTGAGCAAAGCATTTGTTTTTAATTTAGTTGGACGGCAATTAATTTATTCGAAAAATCTGGTGGGTGGGTTCAATGAACCCGTGTGAACCCGGCGTGGATCCGCCACTTCTAGAATGCAATTGACAAACTTTAATACCCTAACTTCAAATTCGGATGAAAAAATAGAAAAAATTTGGGAAATTCTATATGGTAGCATCGAGTTGTGCCAAATCTACATGGTGGCAACTTAAATTTCCTATTCTACACCAGGCCCTGAGGTTGGGAATTCCACACCGTGACCTCGAAATTTTGATTTTACATGTGGTAACATGACTAACCTTAACCCACTTCTTAACCACCTAACCCACTCCCTAAACCACCTAACCATCACCCTATTTCTCCTCTCTTTCCTTCCAAMACTAAGCAACCACCTCAGCAACTCCCACCAAAGTAASCCCCATTCCCCCCTATCRCAGTCCCACCATTGCAGTGGATAACCCCACCCAACCAATCATGCACCAGCCCATCGCGACAAATAACCCTTCATCACGCACCARTGAGCTCTTCACAACAAACAACACCTGCACCACCCAACACCACTACCACCAAATTGTGCTCCACCCAGCAGCACCACTACCATCGACCAATGCAACACCAATTCGAATTGCAAACCACAATTCGCAGTACCAATTCRGATTGCAAAATACAATTAGCAGCACCCAATTCRAATCGCAAAWTAAAATTRAAATGAAATTGAGGGAACATCAATTCGACCGCTTCAATTCGAYTTAATTGAAAAACATTACTCGAATTTAATTTTCGAATTGGGGGGAAATTGGGGAAGAACCCTATTTTTCAAATTAGGGAAAAATTAAATTSGAGTGGTTGTTAATGTGGTTGTGGGTTGGTGGGGAYAAGGTGSTGGTTGCGTGGTTACCGGCGGCTCGGTTATGGGGCTAGGGATGTGGGTTGGTGGGAACGATGGTGGCTGTGTGGTGGCAGGACGATGGTGGYAGTGGTGCGTGGTGGCTAGGTGAGGGTGATGTTGAGTATGGTCGGGTTGGTGAGGGTGGCAGCTAAGTACGGTGGTGGGGCTCGTTGGGTGAGGTGCGATGGTTGGGTTAGTTGGGTACGGTGAGGTAAGGGAGGAGAGAGAGATGGTGGTTGGGTGGTTTGGGGAAGTGAGTTAGGTGGTTAGGAATAGTTTAGATTTGGGCCATGTCACCGTATGTAAAATTAAAAATTCAAGGCGACGGTGTGGAATTCCTAAAACCTTTAGGCCACGGTATAGAATAGGAAAATTTTAGTTGCCACCGCTTGGATTTTGACAAAACTCGATTCCACCATATAGAATTTCCCAAAAAAATTACATTGCAACCAGAATTAAATTGCAGTAAAACAAATTAAATTCGACCAATTTCATACCCAATCAATTATGATTAAAAAACAAAAAAAAAACCCAACCAAATTAAATTCGAATAAAAATAAATTTTTTAAAAAATAAACAATAATTCTAATGACATACCTTTAAATCGGACTAATTCAACCAAAAGAACAAGAATTTTGAACGAAAACTCCATAATTCGCCTTATTATTTAATCCCCAAATCAAACCCTAACTTGACGGTTATGAGGGTGATGGATTTTTAGCTTTTGGAGTGTAGAAATAGGGAATTCTAGTAGATTTGAGTCAGAGAGAGAGGTGAATTTCAATGATTTCAAATGAGGGACCTGAACTCCGAGTGGATTCAAGCCGTTGGTGTGTAGCACCGGTGGCGTCAACCACGTCACGTAGGTGCAGCAGGGGTGTGCGTCAAATGCGGTGCATCAACAGTTGGGAGTGGGTCACGGTCATTTGTCGTCGCTGGTGTTGGTCATGGGTGCAGGTCGTCGGTTGGGTGTGGGGGGTAGGGTGTTGCTTCATGCGTGGGAACTTGGAAGGGTTTGGTGGGGATTGGCTTTTGATGACAATTGGGAGTGAGTATGTCGTGGAAGTTTTTATTAAAAAATGTTTATGTGATATTATTTTATACCAAGGGCCAAAAATAAAAGCTCCAGTTATTAGCCTGGAGCTTTTAATAGAWAAAASCTCTAGATTTTTATTAGATTGGAACTTTTGTTAATAAAAGGTCTAGGTTTATTTAAAATTGGACCATATACTATTTTATAGAATTTCATAATACAACAAAAGCTCAAGGCTTTTAAAAACTTGAAACTTTTGTGAGAATGTCTTTGTCCTTTTTTATTAGTGATCGTTTGTCTGGCCATACATATCAACGGATCTGTCAATTAGAAGCATAATTGGTGCTCGCGCTGAAATATACATTTATACTAGGAGGAGTTATTACATTTTTTACAGAGTAGTTATTCTTCAAACTCAGGCATATTATAAGGATTCACAATTTTCCTACATAACTACATAGAATGTGGCTTATATTAATCGGCCTAGTCGGTTGATGTCAAGTGTAACAGGTTGTTATAGTATCGATTATCAGAACACTCAAGAGTAGTTATTTAAATAGTGTATTTCTAAAAATACGCCTCTATGATTAAAGAGTGATAATGTGGAAATAGGAGATATTAGTCTAGCGGTAAACATAAAACGCGACTATGTTTAATAATGGGAAATTAACTCGGACGTACCCGAGGGTTTGGTAATAGCTCTTATACACCATGAGGCGGCAGGGGGGGCCGGACCACGGGTTTAGATAGAATCAGGGTAACCTTGAGGTAGGGTATAATAGCTCACGTAACCTTAACCCGTTAAAAATGATGACGCTGTTAGTTTTTTACTGATGCCAGTTAGTTTTGAACCTATTCTAACCTTAGAACATCTTAAAAAATAAAAAAAATCAAAAAACCATTCTTCACTTCTTTATCCTTGCACTCAGTACTACTCCCACGATCCCGACGCTCCTCCCCCCACCCTCTCATCCACAACCATTTACTCCACTCATCTCTACCATTCTACCTCGTTCATACTTCAATATCATCAGCATCATTAACTCACAAATTCATATCTTCATCTGTTAATTCTATTGTTGTTGGGCTCTCTTTCCTATATTTGCTGTCTACACGCTTCTCTCACGGATTAGTCACTACTGACACACAACAACAACCCACCATTCGAGCACCACACAAATTATCAAGTAAGTCAACAAAAAACTTTTGAATGGTTGAATTGCAGCGAACAACGAATATGGACCGGCAAGAGAAACGTCATCGACGGGGCACACCACGCGCAGCACAAACGAGCAGGAAGGCGTATTTGATTTTTTTCGAAATAATGGTGTTTTTTTAGGGTTTTGTTGTTTGATTTGGGGGTTTAGTTGTTTTCGAGGTTTCAAAATTGTTCGTTGTGTTGCTCGATATTATCCCCAATTAATTTCGCTTTGGTTCAATTTTTTTGGGTTTGTTTTTAATGTCGTTTTTCGCGGTTCCAATTCAAAGGTAGTTGGGGACACTCGAGAGATCCCCCACCTTCGGGATTTGTGGTGGTGGGCTCAAGGTGGCGATTAGGTTCATGGTGGTTGGGTTCGTACAATGGAGGTGGTTGCTCAAACTACAGTGGGGGACGGATGGTGGTGTTGTGAATTACAATGGGAAATGGTGGTGCTCGAAGGAGGGAGGCAGTGGTGGTGGTGTGGCTCGTGGAGGACATGGAGGTCATATGGAAGAGGGAAGGAGGAAGAAGGAAGGGGGTTAATTACTTAGTTTATAATTATTATTTAATTAATTAGTTAGTTAGTTTTAGGTGTTAATTAGGTTAATAAGTTAGTTTTAATGTTAATTGGATGGAAAAGTAACGGTGTTAGTGTTTTTTAACGAAAAAGGTAACGGCAGGGTTACGTGAGCTATTATACCCTGACCTCAGGGTTACCTGATCCTATCCTGAAACCTCAGGTGTATAAGAGCTACTAGGTCAAATCTCAGGGTTACCTAAGGAAATTTCCCTTAATAAATAGCTAGGTGATAAATTTGAATCTCGTCACCCTATTAAAAATTGTATTGTCGAGCTCATACGCATTTTGGAAATGACAAAAAAGTAGTAAGATAGTACTATTGAAGGATTATTAAATATACAAATTACAAAGCTTATGATGAGTTATGATTATACGAAATATTAGAATAGAATATTACATTTTTATTTGACATGAACAAGCTACAATTTTATATACAGAATATCATCATGAAGCATCAACTAAATTGATGACATATATCCACAAATCCGACGAATTAAGCTTTCTAGATATATATTGTTTGTGCACTTTTGGTTTGAACCACTTTCCTAWGCAACGAAATTAATCAAATTTAAAGAGTTTATTTGCTACCTCCTTTAGCATCTTGATCAACGTCCTTATGACCCCCTGGTGGATTTTGTAAGGTGTCTGGAGAATCAATTGGCCGAACTTTGAATCTCTCGTTCCTACTAGTGGTGGGTGAATCAAAGCTTAAACTTCTCTTCAAAGTTCGACCTGTTGATTTTTCACTCTCACTATTGATAGCATTTGAAATTAACGAATTCACCTTCTTGAACAATTCAGAGAGTTTAGAATAAAGCGACGGGAATATTTTCTTTAGTAAATCTTCTTGTTCGCTATAAAGGTGTCTATACGGCTCCAATATACTTATAAGTCGTGGATCAACCATAAGCTTTTCATTTTCTGCCCCATCGTCTTGTTGAATTTCTTCCAATACGTCAATGACTACTWGATCACCTTTACCTTCACCGTTACCAACCCTTTCCGACATTGCTCCCGATGTTGCTCTAATATCRGGAGCRGTGCTGACTCTAGGAAACCCTAATTGAAAACCATTATAAGCATAATGACAATGAGGATGGTGGTATCCATTAGCACAAGAGTAATGAGGGATGAAATAATGGTATGGGCTAGAAGTTAGGTGGTTGACATARTTTGTAGCCATTGTGTCATAGTAATGGGGTGGATATGCATAAGTATCATAGGTAGTGCTCAAAGATGGATAATAGTAGGGAATTTCAAAGTTGCTTTGGTTATGCTCCATAATAACTTTGATGTATAAATCAAATGTATTTGATTAACAATTTTGGATTGATGTGAATTGAATTTTGAGTATAAAGTATGTATTTGATCAACAATTTTGGATTGATGTGAATTTTTTTTAGTATAAGGTATGTATTTGATCAAACAATTTTAATTTGGATTGATTTGAATTTTGAGAATAAACTTTTGTGAAAGGCTTAACGAATTGATTTTGATATTTAAGTTTGTCCTTTCTAAGGGTATATATATATAACCTTTTTTTTTCTGATTACATAACAATATTTTAATAACATAATAATCATGTATTTGAGACAAAGTATATACATGGTTGACTTTATTATATACAATAAAAAGTATATCCAAATGATGAGTATACACTAAATTTTGTTATTATTGTATTATATTACAGGTGGCAACACGAGAGAAGGCCAACTCAGCTAATATCTTTTGTCCATTTCCCATGCCATATCTAAGTGTCGTTATCTAACATTATAAATAATACTTTATGGTATTAATAAGCCTAGTAATCTATTAATGGTATGTATAATTACATTATATTTGTGTTGGACATTGGACAACATGTATTTTGTTAGAACTTAACGTGTCTTAACAAGCAACATTAGTTTAATTAACTTGCCTGCTTAAGGAAAGATGTGTTGTTAACATTGCATTTTAGGAATTGAGTGGCGTATTTGTCTCCATTATTGTATTTAAACTAATTAAATTATCCAGATAATCGAATTAAGGTGGAAAGTAGATGCAGACAAACACATTCAAGTTTGCACGTTTATTTTGATTGTAATCATGTTGATTATGATTAATCACATCACTCTTCACTAGTATCGTTATCAAGTTTTATGCTTTATTTTTATATTTTTGTGTGCTACCAAGTACCCAATTGTTTAGGCAGATTTTAGCTAACAAGCTAGTCTACCTAGCTAGAATCGTGACCTGCAACTAGACGGGTTAATCAATTCGATAWTAAGAATCAAAGCAATAATAAACAAATGCAAAAACAGAAAGAACACACGAGAATTGGTGACGCGGAAACCCAAATCGGGGAAAAACCGCGAGTAGTGATGAAGCTACCAGAATTCACTTATGATTTGACGCGACTCAATCGGGCTCGTTCAGTTACAAATGAGAAGATGCAGCTAGTAATGTTGATAAAATTTCAAGTGAAGAGTAGAAGTGAGTATGAGTGATACGCTCTCTGTAATTTACATATGTGTTACATAGTATTAGTGAGATCCCTACTGTTAGTATCTTCGAGGTGTGATTTGTATAGTCGATATTTATCAACTGCTTTCTCCTAGCGGATATTGCTCGGTGTCTGGACTTATCGCGTGCTTCCTATTTTGCGCGGACGTTGGTTGCTGCCATTTCCATGCTGTTGCTTTAGTGGGTGGGACTTAGCTGAAATCGCGAGGTACTCAGTAAGTGGGGGCGTTTTCTTGGTCATAGTGTAGACTTTGGCCATCTGTCGTTTTCGCGGCTTGCTTTTCCTCAATTCTCGGGAGCATTCTCTTCTTTCTCACCCAGTGTATCTCCTCCTTCCTTGTCTATTTTTTTTTGTTACTGTACTTGTTCTTTTATGCCACGCTTTTAAACACAGTCCGGCAAGAAAGGGTCTAAGCTTATTCCTCCTTATGGGCTTCCATTGCATTTGAAAATGGAAGGAAACGAAGATGTGACGAGTACGATACTGAAGCGGACCTCGCGCAGAAGCTCGATTGCGTGGTTGCCTTCTCCAGGACAAAGGCCAGTTCTATTGTCCTAGCTCGACTCCGTATTGTAACGTTGTTCTTATGTTCGGAGGAGTGCCTCTCGGGCATGTCTGGTTTACTTACGAGTATCTTTGTTCTTGGGTCTAATTATTACCTATGTTTTATCTTTGGTCTGTTCTGGTATTGAACACCAATCTTCAACTGAGCCCCGTCGTTTCCAGCCTAATATATCTGGAGAGTCTGTGAGTGTCATGATCATATTGACCGAGTTTGGAAACTTCTTTATTTATCTAGTGACTTTGTCACACACTTTTTGATTAAAAGTAATTGTTAATGCGCCGTTTAACTTTGAAATTGAAAGCGGATAAGGTAGACTTAGTTGGGGAACTGAGGCAATTGACAAGGGTTAGGAAAGCTAGGTTTTCTTTTGTAGTTTTGGATTCTTTTGGGTTCAGATCTAATATTGGTTGTGGAGGTTGGAATAGTGGAGGTATAGGTTTTTTTGTGGTCTGTTTTCTTCTTTTTTGTTTGTTGTTGATGGGTTAAAAGCTGTTTGGTTTTGATTTCGTTCTTTCTTTTTTACGTGTTGCAGTTGGGTTGGTGACAGCGATTTGGCGTTCTCACAGAGCTACCTCAGCGTCTAGTGTGGAGGCTCTTTTCTTTGGTTAGTGGCAAATTTGGTAAGTTGTTGTATCCTTCCTAATAAACACTGTGATGCTTCTAGCGTGAGTTGGCGATGTATAGGTGGATTTATTCTTTGTGTTGGCTGTCGATGACTAACTTTTTGTTTGTAGATAGGTGTTTAATGTCGTACGCTCGAATGAGGCTCTATCCTCAAAGAAGAGATAGGCCTCCAACTGATTGGCAGGTGCCCAGTCCGCAGTGCCAAGGTTCAGGTTTGTTGAGACGGTTGGTTGATGTTGCTATCTGATTGACCTTTTTCTGGCTGTGGATGCTCGAAGAAGAAACTGACTTCTGCTGTGGCCTTCTATAGGATTCCGCTGTGGAGCCTTCTGAACCTGCTTTCCCCCAAGTATTATGGATCATGATGGGACGACTTGGCCTGGAACTTATGGTTCCAAAGATGGATCATCTGCTGTTCTCCTGCTGCTGCTTGGCCCGCGCTGAGGGCAGGACCTTGAGGTGGTGCATTAATGGTGGCTCCACCTAGCTAGTGCAGCTGTCCAAAACCTTTATGGTTTCGAAATACTATCATTTTCAATACTCTGGTTTTCTTGAAGGATAGCGCAGCTGGGGACTTATCTTCAGCAGCGTGGCTCACCTCTGACCAAGAGACATGGCACCGTACGCCGAGACTATGAGAAGAAACAACTGGACGGCCATCGACGTAGCTGCTGAGACGAGCGAAACGCGAGAAGCTGAGCTTGCTGCATGTCGCGGAGTACAAGGAGAACTGATAGTATGCAGTTCAGCCAGGACAAAGCGAGACGTGATCATGAGCTAGCTAGTTGTCGCTTCGAACGGTCCAAGTTTCAGAGGAATGTAGATGAATGATGCTGACTGCCTAATGTGGATGCTAGTGGGCTCTCTGGGGTGATATGGAAGGACCTGGAGCACGAGGAGTTCCAGAAGGGCTTCTAGCAGTTTGCGCTTAAATCAAGTTGACTTCGTCCAACACTCTCTGTTGGGCGACGTTTCTCAGGTAGCACTGCTGGATTCTCTCTTCGTTCACCCTGATTAGTGAGAAGCATGCTTGATGTGCAGCTAGTTTGGTATGTTCACCATTCGCTGGGCTTTGGGGAGGAGCTGTCTCATTTGGGCTGTGACCACTGAGGTAGGTGAAGGCTCCTCTCTTTCAAGATTATGATGACTCTGTTTCAAAAACTTCTTAGTTACTTTTATTGACATATTTTGGCTATGATGCTGCGCATGTGCAGCTCTATTATTTGACTGTTTTTTTCTTTTGCTTGGTACTGCGTTGGGCAGTTTAACTTGGATTTACGCTGGTGGAGCGGCTTTTTGGGCTATTTACACTGATCTGGATCTCTTTATGAATTGATGTTTTATTGTTTTCATGTGACTTTGTGTTACAACTTTTATTCATGCATGATATTCATTTTCTCAGCTAGGACCGCTTAGCTACTAAGAAATACAAGTGTTTCTTCTTTTACATCGAATACCTTTTCTTGGTGCTAGCTATTGTTGGAGTTTTACCTCAAAAACGATATCTTTTTAAGGGGAGGCGATTTCAGCTTCTGGGGACCTCAGCTGTGCACCTTCAGGTGGTCATTTTAGGCTCGTTGCAACACCTTTACTGATCTGGTAGGGCCTTTCAACTGGCTCCTAGATTGCGTACAATTCAATTCTTGGGTGTTCTGAACTGTTCTTCTTGTACCAGTACCGGTTGCGAATGTCTCGCTTTCAACTTTTTTTTAAAACTTTTTTGCTACTATCTGTTGGTAGGCTGCCATTCCTGGGACTCGGCTGCGTCTTTAATTTCTTCTTCTGATGTAATCACGTTTACGAGCGTAGCTCTTTTCGTTTGCTTTCTTCGGTAAATGAGGTCATAATCTTGCTGCTCGGTTGAGAGATATTCGCTCTTTCAGGTACAGTTACACATCCCACACAGTTCAACAAGCCGTGGAGGTTTGTCCAGTCGCACCCGAGGGTGGTTCTGTTTTAGCCGCATAACGATTTTAGGGTAGTCTTCTAACCAATTTCCCTTGCCCCTTTTCAATCGTCTTTTTCATTCCGTTTATTATTAACTGTTTCTCGTTTCTGCTTGTGGTTGGCTTGGCGGGTAATAGGGTGTGGACATGGTTGAGTTATGTTCATTTGACAAAAATCCGCGTAATTTTGTTGCTCAGTTCGTAGAGACGGTTGAAGATATTAGATCACTAAACTCTTAGTTTCAGTGAGGTAGTACCGTTACAAGAGTTTAGTTAGTCTCTTAGATAAATCGAAAGGGTTGATATATTTGTGTTATTTTCTTGGGAATTGTAATTTGCTCTGGATCACATATATGAGTAAGAGTGGGTAAGTAGTTGCTTTTAGAATATATACCTTATAATGACCTGGAGCTGCTGAGTAAGTTATTTATACGATGGTCCAATTGCCCATCTTCCATGAACGGCCAATGGGTTAAGTGACGGGGATAGAGGGTCGAAACGTTGCTCGAGAGTGATTGTGACGATGTTGTATGCGGTAGCACTTTGGTTACAACTATAGCGGAAAGTTTTCTGCATATTGTTAGCATAGATCTTTATTATGGTTTGTGAACTTTAGTTAGCAGATAAAGTGGTGTAATATTTCGTTTTAGGGTAGGGATTCACATGCAAGTTCTTGAGTTGGGTTGCGCACTCCATCCAGTGGAGATCTTTTTTTGGATGCTGGTCATGTACTATAACCCCTAGACTCAATTGTCGCAGGTATGTCTGAAGATAGATTGTGTTTAATATGGAATTACGATTCTGTGTCAGATTAGCTGTGGGGATGAACTATGGAAGCATTGTTCTTCTTGTAGAGACTTTCTAGAGTTACCCATTTAAGCTTCGCTAGGTAGAAATTGATACTCTGTTAGACAGCGTACATGAGTGATGGGACGTGGCTCTAGAATCTTGTACGCTGTTAGTATTCAATATGAGAGAGTAGGAGGATACATGGGAATGAACCAAGTATAGAATGGAGCCTGTTTCTCTAATTTTAGAATTGGAACGGGCTAGACAGCAACAGTTATTTGTGCTATTTTAGAGAGCGAGTCAAAGGAAATGTTTGCTCATGGCTGAGTGTAGGCTGGCTGTACGTTAGAATGTACCTGCATTCTGTGTTTGGTCTTGGGGCTACTGTTTGAATGTTTGATGTAATGAAATTATTCATCTTAGTAATCATTTTTAGCCTACGGTCATTCTCGGTAGCCTGGCATCTGGAGTGCTATGTGTGCGAGACTCGCCTTTCAGCGACTCTACTATTCAGCGCGAACGCTGAAGACTCTGGTAGAGTAGGGTTGAGGCCAGGTGGCTC
>SNQN01001346.1:0-12505 GCA_008642245.1 Bassia scoparia
CCCCCCCGAAGTGTAACATAGTTTTATTTATGAGTATTGTTGTTTTCATATGTGTAGGTTGACAAAACATGGGCAATAAGATTGCTTTCAATGGCATGCTTATCATTAGCAGCAAAATTGGAAGAAAACAGGGTTCCAAGTTTATCAGAGTTCCAAATTGGAAACCACAAATTTGATTTGAAATATATTCAAAAAATGGAACTTCTAGTACTTGATACACTGGAGTGGAAGATGGGATATGTMACAACATTTGCTTATTTACCTTGTTTCTTCAACAAATTTTTCGACGAACCGCCTTCTGAAGTAGCTTCCTCAATGATCATTAACCTCATTTTGGCCTTCATGAAAGGTAATTAAATAACTTTCGTCTATAATAAAAACAGTTAATTTTTTATTTGTAGTTTGTTAATAATATAAATTGTTCAAATTAATGAAAAACAGAGACTGATTTAATGGATCATCATCAATATGCTATAGCTTCTGCCTCAATATTGACTACATTGGATCCAAGTTTGTCGAGGGAAGCAATTCAATTAAAAATCGATTCGATCCCATTTAGTAAATTTCTTGATACTGTAAGTTAAATCTTTCTCATCCATTTTGCTAAATCCATTTTCATTAATASCACGTATGCATATGTTACGTATCACTATATTTAAAACCAAGTAATATTCACACAACACTTGATARTTATTTGAATTTATTTTYTGCGATGAAAAAATAATGATTATACTTATATGAACTTAAGTTATTTAATAAGTATTGAAAATAAGTTGAAGAGAACATACCTACATATGGTACACAAAATGTATTATCTAAACTTATCTTATCCAATAAATACTAGAAATAAGTTGAAGAAATTATATCCTACTTATGGTAAGTAAAAAGTGAGATAAAACAATATGATTTCATTCATTAACGACTTTGTTCTTTTGGACTAGTATTAGTAGTCGATTTCATTCTTTAACCTATGTTACTAACAAATCCCATATTACGAGATCGACACTGATGCAAAGCCTACCATATGGGCGCGGCTCCCTGGCGTGAAGGTTAGCACCTGATGCTTACTGGTCTGGGAGCCTGAATAGTTGTTGTGTGCTGCAAGTCGTGGGCTTTTGGCAGGGGTAACTTTGGTGAATGTGCCTCTAACGATATCTCTTGCTTGCGCCTTATCTACTATCTTCTCGAGCTATATCCAACTGGTTAGGGTAGATTTTCGTGCTTCCGCCTGCAACACTGCGGTCTTTAACATATTTGGTCAGTGGTGTGAATGGATTTTTGACTTGGCTGCATGCACTGCGGCACCAGAAGATCCTTCGATTGCTTACGTACACTGATTGAGTAGCGCACGGTGTAATTGAGCGCTACTCTACTACTCACGCTTTTCTCGACGCACCACGCAGATGTAGCCTAGTTGATATAGTGAGCAGAATGAGGAGTAAGACGCTTCACACAATCGATACACCAGTCACTTAGTTGAACGACACCATGTACCCCTTCGTCGGACAGTCTCGAGCCCGCTCTGTACCTGGAGGAGGCTGGTACCTGGCGGAGTGCATTTCAAAAGTATTCGGACCATCGCTCTAAAGGGCTATGTGGACAGTAGAAGAGGCGAAGTCAGACTGCGAGACTAATACAGACTTTTGTCAGCACCAATTTCAGACCGAGCGGCTCCTATCCAATCTACTCCCGCCTATTCAAATACGCATGACCAGCTCGACCCTTAACAGGATCCCGGCTGAACGGCAACCGATTGTCTATTAAAGCTCGCAAGATCTTCGCTCTCACCAGCAATGTAAAAATTGAGACTAGTGAAGGACTTGGCCATTGTCATCAGGGGCAGAACGTTGTTACGGAAAATTGGTGACTATATCTTATAGCATAAATATTTGTTGTATGTTATAGTGAGGTCTCTATTGGTTGGCAGTAGGGGAGATGCCTCATACTCTCTTCTCTGGACAATGTACAACACGGTCTACTTATGAATAAGGCGTAATGTCAGGTCCATGTGTCAAATACGTACCACTATATACTTGATACATTATCCACCTACTATGTTTTTTGTTATTTATGACTGCGATATTTCGGAGGAAATAATTGCAGGATTTGGGTCGCATGATGAGTGGTGTCCCGGCGCAACAAAACAGGGATGCCTTAGCGAAAGTGGAGAGTCGGGAGTGTAATCCCATATAACGGGGTGTATGAGGCTTCTGATCTTTCTCTTGCGTCAGGGGTAGGGAGGACGTTAGTGGCTCGCTCTTACGTGGTGCAGCGGGGTTCAGTATCCGCTAGAAGAGCATTATCTGAACTGATTGCTCTTTTTTGGTCTTCCAGCTACGTTAGACGGTGTGAATACAACTGATGTAGCAAAAGTAAACGTGGTCAGGGTCGGATAACATTAGGGTTTCCTAGACGCTTGGTTGAGAGAGGGGGTGGAGGGCTTCCTTTAGTTCATGGCATGGGAGCGCAATTTCGTATCATTCGTCGGGCGATGTACTGTTACTTTTGCTCCACCTTAATGACGAGAATCGTAGGCCGCGTCAAAGCTTCTTGAATGCTTGTCTATCATGACACTCTTGCGTTCTGCTTGAGACACACTCTTGAGCTGCCTTATTGGCACCCGACATATGGCACATATAGGACGAATAACCCACTATTATGGTAGTTGTATTCTCCACCTTCCGGCATGCTTAAGGTAAGTATAGGTAGGTATATTGGAATTTCTTTAACACACGATTGACAGTCTAGATAGAGAGAAGAGTATATGGCGTAGTTAACTGCATAAATGACTGATTGTATATATGTGGGTTTGTTGTTTTTTGTTCCTTTTTGGGTCTGTCTTTGGGGTTCTAATAATGGGTGATACCCTTTAAAAAAACCAATGGACAAACCACAATCTATTGGATGGGTGACACTTTGTCATCCATACGTTTGCTTACGGCGTGTCCTTAATTACTGTTTTAGTGTGAGAAACGTCGGCTTCTCCTCCGTCGGTAATTTTGGAGTTTTTTGGTTATTTTATTTATGTACTAGCATAGACCTCCGGTTTTGGCAGTCGCGAGTCATCATTTGAAACCAATATTTTGGGAGGACACTAGTGTGCCAGACGATAGACTTTTTCACGTTGCCGAGCACGGTAAGATTAATCCCCTGTGTTTAAGCAATTTCTATAGCTGTCTCCAAGGGGCTTTTCAAAAGTTCTTATGCCGTGCCTTGCTTGCTTCCATTGTAATCAATTATCACCTTTAAAAAATTTTTCCGTTAATCTTTTTCTCGTCTAATTCCTTGATTAACTTTAATAGAATTTTACTTAGAAAAAATCCAATAAACCACCCCTTCTCTTCCTCCTCCACCACGCCAGGCCATACACCAAGCGCAACCATCAATGCGAGGCCAACCCTCTCATTTCACTTCTCACATCTTGCCAACTTCAGCGCCACCCCCTTTTCTATTTTCTCCTCACGCTCTCCAAGGCGCAGTTAGTAGATAACAATCTGTCATTTCACATTACACTGAATTGCATCAATTACAACAATAAAAGTTATAAATATCAATAAATGATATTTGATACCTCCTCATATAAGACAAATAACGCCAAATTAAGCTAATTAGTTGACACCGATATTCAAGATACAAACAGCAGCGGAGGAAGCTTATACATGAAGTCAATTGATTTCAACGCTACCTAAAACAAATCAATTTTAATATACTCCATCTATTAAACCTTAAAATAATATTACTAAAACGCTACAAATACATAATTTAAAATAATCTCCAATAGACAAATAAATAATCAAACCGGTTTCAGAGATTGATGAGGATCGATTGAGAGATGATCGAACCGAGAGACAATTTCAGCACTAAATTGCAATGATCTTGCTTGTTGTTCACACTTTGTTAAGTTGAGTAAATTTTAATGGTGTGATTGTTGTTGGTATATTAAAGTAATATTGAATGACTGGAAGGAACATGATTTAAGATTTATACGCAAGACGCCACAGAGTAGGAGAGTGAGAGGGAGGTAGAGGAAGTCAACATATAGGAGAAGAGGGTTGAAGAGAAAGTGAGTTGTAATCGAAAAGAATCGAGGTCTCTGTAGGCGGTGGAGGTATGTCACTTGTGAAAAGGTTTGCGAGAATTGGGATAGTGGGGTATCGGGGCTCGTGGAGACGGTTATCGTCCGGAATGAAGTTGCGAATGTGTCGGAGTTCCCGCTTGGTGTTGGGCTAGGGTCTTTTATTATGAAAGGAGTCGGTGAGATTCATGATATGTTTGCATTTACGGGGTAGGATGGTTCGGAATATTTACTAATAGAGTAGGTTTAAATAAGAGTCGGTTTAAGAATAGCTACGAGTATTTGGTTGTGGGAAGTAAGGGGTGATAAGATTTGTGTATTGTATTTGTTAATGTTATAATTTCTAAGGAGTTTTGGTAGTCACTTTTATTTCTTATATTATTTGTGTATTTTTAACTTAATATTAGTTCAGTTTAGACAGTTAGGAAAACTAGGATAGTTTATTAATATAGGGAAGTGGGCAAGATAGGGGCATTAATATGGTTGAACCTGACAAATTAGTAAAAGGCATGTGCCAACTTTAAGGGCCGTGCTAGGATCGGGACTTTGTTATAAAAAATGTCGTGGATATTCACACCCGACAAGCTTAGTAGAAAGGTGTTTATAGGTACGACGACATATGGGAACTTATCGAAAATTAGGTATGGAATTGCACTTATGCTTTAGTTAATTTCCTCAGACAAATCTATATGTTTAATTTCGTCGTTTCATATTAGCATAATGGCAGCTGACGTTAATGGTTCCTTACACGGTCTTTACTCGTTCTTCTGTTGATATTGTGATGAATAGTTTGTAATGTTTCTTCCTCTTTGTCTTGCCATTTATCATATATCAAATCGTGTTATTAATATTAATTCGCTAAATCACTATACTTCTCGCTATTAAGGCATATAGATGATTAGATACGGTAGTATGGTGAGATATAATACAAGAATTAATAGATGTTTCATAAAAATATCTGGACCCTCCATTTTCCTTATTGGGTAACCGTGAATCGTTTGCGGTATTGTTTATGTGTCTTGTAATATATTAGAAGTTGAATTTTTATGATGAGGTTTATGATTTTTTCGAAATAGCAATTTTTTATATTATTCAAATTTTGTTTCTGAAACTGAATTTATCTAGATTGATTATATTTATAGTGTACAATATATAAACTCACAACATTTCAACATGAGTACATCTCATATAATACTTATATCTGTAAGAAGATCTCCACTTTCAATCTATTATCATCAGGGTAATATACAGTGTCACTGGATCATTAGACACAACAGAGCGTGGGATTTAACAGTCACATGATGGTGGAGAATTGATGTTGGATCTGAATAATTGAGAGACAAAATCTGTGTCATAAATAGAGTATCGTCCAAACTGAGTCGGATGTAGGACTTGAAAAGTGGATATAGATGACAAAACCAAGAGGTCAAACCGATGCTGATTGATGAAATTAATTGATCGGGAGCGGTAAGCACTCCCTATCGAACTCCAGCAACCGATTTGAGACTATGAACTGAAGACCGAACAGCCTCAGACTTGATTTCGAATTGAGATAATTGGGATCCGAATATGACGGATTCCTATAGATTATAGCCATGGATTTGATACACAAGATCACAATATATGACATCTAATTAATACCAGAATCTGCTTGATAAATGTGAGGTTTCAGTTAAAATTAGACCGAGATTTATAAAAAGATAAAAGAATAAGGGCACACGTTATTCAACTCCACTGATAATTTAGAACTGAACCCTAGAGATAAACCAAAAAGTAAACTGAACTCTAAGAACATGGAGAATTGTTCAACTGATTGAACTGTAAATAAAGCTTGACCCAACCAAATAACTGAAACCGTTAACGTTGCGACCGGCTGGTTTGAAATACACAGTAGGTTGGCCGAAAATTTAGGAGATACTACTGAATGTTAACCCGAGGCAACGAACTCAATAGAGATCTACGATAATTTGAATTAGAAGTGAGTTAATGTCATTAAACTAAATGCAAGGTTTTGTAAGTGTTTGGTTTCCGAGGCGCCTATAACCTGAATTTTTCTGTTGAATGTTCGTAGGTTGACAGGCTCGTCAACCGAACACAGGCGTTAATTGGCCATGCAATATCGGATGAAACCCTGTCCGAGGATCTGGAGAAACCAGCACAGGCGGGTGATGCGGGGGGCAATTGGGAACTCAATGTCCGGTAGCCCAGGCATCGACTCCAGGGATCAGAGAGTCGAGAGGCGAAATGAGGGTTCCCTTAGATCAATGCCTCTGTAATGTAGAGTGGCTACTATCACACGGGTTTCGTACTGTAAACACACTCGTGATTTGCATCATCTACTTGGCTGAATCTCTCTACCTTATAATATTCCGTAAGCTCTATACTATATTTGAATGATTATGAGCTGAATAAATGCCCACCTTGCAGCCTTTTCATTCGTTTAAAACACAAAGATTCAGGAGACCGATGTCCTAGTGTGCTAGCAAGCACATGTCTATCCCAAATTTGCGGGATAACAGACAGCATACTTCTTTACTATATCATATCCCTCACTCTCTTCTGCACCTAAGCTGGTCACTCCTCCGCACTCTCCGGTCTAGATGGCAGACAATCATCTGTCTTATTAACGATCCCTAACACTTGCTTTTCTTAAATATCAATGAAATGATATAGTAATTGACAATATCCACTTACAGACACACTTGCCCAATTCTGTATAGCACATCGCTGCATCAGAGTACGCTAGTGATTGCTTCTCCACTATATATAACAGCAGTGTTTTTATTCTGTTATACTCAGTATTACACTGCGAGTAGAACCGCTTCTAATTCAAGGACCGATCCGTGCGCGCAGGTAGAGCCATAGTTGTCATGAGAGAACCAGTATGCGCCGCACGTTGGTTTGTATGTGGTGAGAGTGTGAGATGTGGAGGTCTATTGGTGAGAGGATGTATAGTGTGTGTGCGTAATAGGGAATTCCGGATCTGCCGTACGCGGGAACACCTTCGTTCAGAGATATGGCATCACGGTTGGAGCACACAGGTGGCTGCTGTTGATCAGAGCAATCTGTCAGTTGAGGTAAGGATCAAGGTTGCGAAAATTGAAGTTTGGAATACATAAAAATACTGCTTCAAAGGAGAGATCAACTGCTTACTCGTGGTCCAGTTTTGCTCGGAAAGCATTTAGAAATTCACAGAGCTAGAGATATCTATGCCTTCAGTTTCAGTGTGGTGGCATGCACGTAAAGACATTGGTTTCGGTGGATACAATTCTTCAGAATCATGGGCCTAAATTTCACTAACATTTTCATGGTCAGTCATCATACTCCCATCTCACGTTACCAATTCATTGATTCCCCTCAATTTTCATAACATATTATTTAAGTATTTTTTATTATATTGGGGATATTTATGAGATAGGAATTTTATATATCACGTAGTGCTTTATTTATCAGTATTTTAGAGTTATTGATGAATAGGAGATCTCATATGGTTACTTACTGTTGCCGTGCACGATATGTAAGGCATCTCTAGCTTTATTGGATCTCCACTTTCATAATCAGCGTGCATCTTTTATATCTGGGCACTATCTTGCTAGTTCTCTGGTTCCGCATTAAAATCATGGCAGAACCAATTATGAGTAATGTTAAGTACGGTTCCGTCGGGTATGCACATGTCTGTTAAGTTTGTGTGATGCACATGGTTGCCAGAAAGCGCGAGGAAACTTAAAAGTTTTGTCAGTAAGAACAACCCCACTATGAAGCCCGAAGTCGCTAGCATCAAATAGTGATATGGTATCGTTATATGGAGGTGGCGGCGGTCAGATATTTGTTTTTTTTCAAACCATATGCTCGTGCTATTGAGGTTGACGACAAGAGACTGAGGCCCGCATAGAGTTTGCTTGTCAACTGGGCACCAGAATGGCATCTGTTCATTAGCAGCAAAATTGGAAGAAACAGGGTTCCAAGTTTATGCAGGGAGTTCCAAATTGGAAACCACAATTGTGATTTGAAATATATTGCAAAAATGGACAACTTACTCTAGGTCTTGATACACTGAGAGTGGAAGAGTATGGTGAATTAATGATTGACAAATCATTTGCTATATTTACATTTGTTTTCAGTATCTCAAACAATTTTTTCGACGTAACCGCGCTTCTGAATGTAGCTTCCCATATCATCCATATGTATCAGCGCGTCATTTTGGCCTTCATCGATAGGTACTGTAAATATACTTATCGTCTATAATCAACAAACAGTTTTAAGTTTTTATTTGCTAGTTGTTAATAATATAGTATGGTTCAAACTATTAATGAAACAAACAGTAGAGCTGAACTATTAAGCTCGGATTCATCATCAATATGTGCTATAGCTTCGCCGTCAATTACTTGACTTATCTTGGATGCCAAGTTTGTCGAGGGATGCAATTCAAATTAAAAATCGATTCGATCATGTCAGTTTTAGCCATAATAAATTGTCCTTGATACTTCAGTACTATGGTTCATAATCCCTTCTTCATGGCATTTTGCTTAAATACCATTTTTCATTTATATAGCACGATATGCAATAGTGTACGTATCACTATATTTAAAAACCAAGTAATAATTCAAAACAACACTTGATACTAATTTTCTAGAATTTGATTTTCTTATATGCGGGAATAAACTAAGATAATGATTATACTTAATGAACTAAGGTTATGTATTTATAGTAAGGATATTGAAAATAAGTTGAAGAGCAAATGACCTACATATGGTTACACAAAAAAGTATTACTCTTCAACTATTTATCCAATAAAACTAGAAATAGAGTTGAAGAAATATATCCTAACTTATGGTAAGATAAATATACGTCGAGATAAGATAATACACATAAAGATTTTCATCATTTAACAGATTTGTTGTATACTTTTGGGGTAGACTCTAGTAGATGTAGTAGGTTCTCGAAACCGCCATCTTCATTCTTTTAGGCCTATGATATTACTTTTATTTCGAAAAGACTCTAATTTAAAGTCGATTTGTGGTTGCTCGACCCTTAAATCTTAATATGTGTATGGCACATGTCACCTTTTTCTCACATACTTACTGTTTCGGTTCTGGTTTAAACATACACAATGTTCAAGGTCTAATAAATAAAAAAGGCATAGAAAGTAAAGTGAAGTTTATCGCTCTTCATGCAATGGACTAACCCTACGAATACACGAGGCCATTACCATGTATTCAGTTAAGATGGAGAACTCTTGATCCAAATTTTGTGGGTGCTATAATACAAGATGGTAGATCGAAACAATATTATTATAAATGGCACGCACATGGGATAATCGCTCCGTTAGATTAAGATCGTTAATTTATATATAGGCATTTAATATCTAGTATTTTAAATATTTTTTCATTAATGCATAATTTATAAGTTTATTAACAAGTAGGCAGCAAAGTTTGTACCGGTCCTCATGATCACAAGGTGTTGTTCATAGTATATTGATTCGGGCCACAATCTATAAAAAAACGGAAGCGAAGTTAACTAAGCTGGTAATTTAAAGCTAGACCCACGAAAGATATGTTGTACAGAGGGTCACTACCGTATTTGAAAATGGACAATAATGAACGAGAATGATAAACATTTCCTTTAGTCGAATAAAAGAAGATCATTTAAAGAAAAGGGTTTGTTTTCTTCTATATTCTAGTTTGTTCAAAATACTCTCCTAATCATTAATGTCATGTACATAATTTGTGTCTCATTGTTTGGGATAAAACCACAGGAAGAAATTTATGCCTCAGTTGGAGCTACAAGAGCGATTATGGTACATTAAGAGATGAGACAAACAAAGAAGCTAGATTTGACTCCGGTTTTACAAAGAAGTGATACAATCGGAGGACATAAGCTGATGTTTATTAACCATTGACACAGAAGTTGAGTTTCAATACTCTTGACCCAATTGTATTAGAAAGAAAGAGGGCCACTTAATTCATGGAGATGTCTTGATGAGTGAAGAATAACCTTGAATGTGTTGTATATATAACAGAATTAGTCAACAGGCGATGTGTGTACGTATTTATATTGATTTATTACATACATTAAGACCATGGCCTTTAATTTGCTTTCACATATATACATAGATTTGCTAGAATCGTAAGGTGTTGTGTGATTTTTCTGCTTATTTTATTCTTGTAACTACAATATACTGGCGTGAAAATTGTAGTAGATTAATATGCTACTACTTTCTAAAATGAGTGATAGTATCTAAGTATGGTAATGCCTTGTCAAAAAAGAGGCAAAGGAGTAATGCAGTTTTGCGGTTACATCGCAATAGCCCATACATTTGTCCCCGACACAGGCGGAAATTTGGTATTGATGATTTAGATTACCAATTCATTTATGGAAATATAGTTGCAAGAGATTCCTCACAAGACAATTCTTTTTAAAAAATTGTTAAAATGTGATGGTCCGGGTGAGAAAATATTTCTTGTCTTTTATTGCACATGTTTTTTTAACCTTCCTCTGCCCTTTCAAATGTTGCAACAAATGAATTTTTTGTTTTTCTCTCTACATATGTATTCTCATTTGACAACTATTAAAAAACTTTTTTTTTATTTTCACATAATTCTCATTGTGTTGGCAACTGATAAAATAGTTTATGATGTATCTTGATAATTTTATAGGCGTTAAGAGCAATAAGTTCGGAGTGATCCTCGGAATTCCATACTCATTATGAATTAATTGAATAATTTTAGAGCTGGATGTGTGTAAATAATTGTCAGGACTTAACCTAAACGCAGGAGGCCTGCAGTGGAATTCATTTATAATAGTTACTATACGTGATTTAACATATACGCTTACCAGTCATCGAACCGTACGATTGATAAGTATATTACACGAGATGCCCTTAGGCCAGTATTACGCGTCTATATACCCCCGTCAAGTGCACTGTGCTAGTGGGAAATTCACGGTGCAGATTGGAAATTTTAAAAAGAGCTGCTAAAGAACGTTGACTTTCTCTGATCGATTTCCTTTTTAGGGGAAATACTTATGCCAAAGTTTCGAAAAGTTGAGATCAGAACCAGTATCGACGAGTAGATCTCATCGAGGCGGGTTAAAGTACACGATTTCTTCTGCCGTTGATATCCCAGATATTCGATGTATGAAATCAATATAATATGTTTAACTGCGATCAATGGTTTGCGTGAACCTAGGAAAATTATTCTACCGACGAAGCACAAATGAACACAGTAGTGGTAGATAAAATAGTCCTATCACAATAAAAGGCGGCACACGGAGGTAGGACTATTCATAGATACAAGTTAACTCAATGGCCGGTAAGGGGAACTGACGATGAAGGGATAGTCGAGAATGACAATATACGGACTACGTCTACTGCGTACCGAGCTAATTGGTAGTTTCCTAACAATTGGTTAACAGATTTTTCGAGAAAGGATTAGTAGGTGCTTTTTGAGAACCACTGCAGGAAATGAGATTTCATGTCGCGCCCTGGGAAGGAGAAAGATGGCATAACATCGTTCGAGGAATGGTACAATTTGATTCTAGTGTGGTCAACTAATCTATGCCCTAATTTGTCAGTTGCAGTGAGTTGTTAGGAAGCATGAATAAGTCCAAGAGAATGTCCCCAAGCAAGGACATAATTAGGCTCACAATAGCCATGAGCACACTGTATAGTCTATTAAGTGACCATGTAAATGATTAATACTGCTATTTGACACAGCCAGTTGTGAGTAGAATAACGGTAGTGGAGACATGCACTTAGACTTTCAGGTTGTTTTGACTAATGTACAACCTGTAGTAAGCACTTGGAGGATCGGAGAGAACGGGTCAGAGTAGTCTCATTATATCCGAAGGTAGTTGAAGAAGCTCGATACTTACACTACATAAACTACTTGTGCTTCAGCTGTATTGTGTTTTCTTAAGGTATCAGACAGATTCCGGGGAAGGTGCTTTGGACAAAGAGTACAAGGTCCATTTAAGGTAAGAGAGTTTTGTCGGATTAGATGGAACGAATGGGCGTATAAGCCGTTAACATAAAGACGCTTAGCAGTTGCAAACTCATAAACATTTAGATTTCCAATTAGAACTTGCGTGAGGTATATTTTTGTGTTGTTAGTGAGGTCGTTATATATATATGACAAAACACCTTCTAGCAGGTAACAGTTACTACACACTTGAATAAGGCAAAAGAAATAATGTTTGTAGATGTAGATGACATATCCACAAAGTCAGTACGATGCGCTATAATCAATTTATATAGTGAAAGCACGTATTTTACCGAAATATACATCGAGTGCCACGCAGGTGGGTTGAACATTGTGCCAGTAATATATATCATGCGGCATACTATAGATGAAGATATACGTAATATTCTTGCTCCTAGTAGTACCACGACGAACTAAAAAGAAGTGTCACATTGAGAACAAGAAGAGCTCC